>JBCJKH010057231.1:48051-86715 GCA_039877255.1 Loriculus beryllinus | reverse complement strand
CTACAACTGAACAAGTGCTTTATGGTAAATGACCCATGATATTCACGATAAGCAAGGGTTAGCTTACCTTTAAACTGTGGTATCTCCCCTGTGGGGCTTTTAGGCAGTCCTTTATGGCATGCGTCGCTAGTCAAGGCCACAGTAACTCCACAGCTTCCAAGCAAAAAGCCTATTTGTTGACTTCCTGCATCCTAAGATATGATAAAATAAAAGCAATACAAAACAAAGAATTGTTTAGAAGTGATCACAGGCTGAAAAGGTTATTGTCCTTTGGCATATTACCTCAAGAGGAAAACAAGTCTCTTTCCTTCAGCAACTTAGCTGATTATCAGAACTCATTCATATACTGACAAAGATATTCCAGAAACTAGATATCCTCTTATCTGCAATAACATAAATTGTAAAGAGAAGTGAAGGCATCAGAGGGTGCCGGCCCTCACATCCCTTCAGAAATGATGAGGGCTGAAGAAGTGGCACCAGCCAGACTGTGCCATCCAGAGAGACCCCTGGAGGAATGGGCTGCCAGGAATCTTCACAAAGGCAAATGCAAAACACTGCACCTAGGGAGGAACTACCTGGTGCACTGGTATGGGCTAGGGGCTGACTGGCTGGAAAGCAGATTTGCATTATAGCACCTGAAGGTCCTGGTGGACACCAAGTTGAATGTGAGACAGCAATATGCCATTGCACTAAGAAGGCAAATGGTAACCTGGATTGTGTTAGGCAGAGTATTGCCAGCAGGTTGATGGAGGTGATCCTTCCCCTCTAGTCAGCACTAGTGTGGCACATCTCAGCTGCTGCTGGGTCCAGTTCTGGGCTTTCAAGTACAAGACATGAAGCTACTGGAGAGAGTCCAGCAAATGGCCACTATTATTATTAACAGATTGGAGCATCTCTCCCATGCACAAAGACTGAGAGAACTGGGACTGCTCAGCCTTGAGCCTTGAGAAGGCTTAGGTGGGAATCTCATCAACGTGTACAAACACCTGAAGGAGGGTGTAAAGAAGATCCAGTCAAGCTCTTTCCAGTGTGCCCAGTGACATGATCAGAGGCAATGGGCACAAACCACGAAAGAGGAGGTTGCTTCTGAATATGAGGAAACACACTTTTACTGTGAGGATGACTGGCATAGGTTGTCCAGGGAGGTTGTTGATGCTCTACCTCTGCAGATATTCAACTGCCATCTAGACACAGTCCTGGGCAACCTGCTCTAAGTGGCCCTGCTTGAACAGGTTAGCTGGACCAGACGACCTCCAAAGGTCTCTGTTAGCCTCAACCATTCCGTGATTCTGTAACAATTCTAGGAAATAATACAGGTTATCAGATGCTTCCACCTGGAGAAAAAGCTTTCAACTCGTAAGATGTTATGATGGCTATGCAGTGGTGACAGTATCACTATTTATGCTATCTAACTTCATTTGCCAATAACCATTTCATTGAGTAGTTATAGACACATTTCAGGAGCACTACAGATAGTCAAGAGCCCATTAGAGAAAGCACATTACTTTTTACTTTCATCAAGGGGATAGTCAGTGAAGCTAAATAGTCATGTAGTGATTTTCAAGTCTAGGCCATAGCTGTTCCTTAAGAGATGCTGTGCTTCTACAGCATTATTTCTGCTTTATGTATAGTGTCTTGTCATGATTCTTTCATGAGCTTTACATCTATCCACTAGGTTCGCCAACTGAGCGAACCTCTAGGTGTAAATGTACATAGAAATAACAACCCTTCCTTCACAGAATGATTCCACAGAAAAGAGCCTATAGAGTTTTAAAAGACCAAATTAAAATCAACCATAAAGCACATATAATCATGGAAGCAACCAGAAATACAGAACAATAGTCTTGATTGATTTATCCAATGCAAAACTGTATGATACAAAGAAACCCTCAAACCTATCTGATTAATTTTCAAAGCAATTTTTATGTAGTCAAATAAAGCGATCTAAAATGGGGAACCAATGAGATCAGAGATAAAAAAGAAGCTTACTTGTTTTCCATACCACCTTAAAATATGTATATGGCACCAATTATCAGAACGCAGATAGCAGAGCAAACAATAAACTGATCTGTCAAAACTCAGCTATGTAATACCTTCCATTCAGAATAACTGCATTTGCTTTTGCTTGCTATAACCAGAATGCATATAAACCCAGGAAAAATTAACAAGGTTTTTTTTTTTTAAGATTTTACTAATTTTTTTAAATTAAAAACTTAATTTTAAATTTGTAAATTTTAAAATCAAGCTTGTGCATCATCTTTTCCAGTAACAACTCAGACACAGAGTACTCTTTGAATAACTGGTGTACCCATGAACACATTTCGGGCAGCATGTTGTCAATCCCACTGTACCTGCACCAGAGGATCTTCTAGGACAAAAAGGCCTTTTTAAAGCATTACTATCTTCACTGACTCTCAACTTAGGTGGTCCATATCTGTGTTGTCAAAACCCTGGGCCAAGTGCTTGGCCCGATCAGACCCTGGCTAGGACATGGCCTGGCATCTCCACCTTTGGCATCTTCTCTGTCGAAGGAAACTGACTGCCTGAACAGTGCAGGAGAAATGGCTCTCCTTGGAGGTCCATTAAAAGGAACGGCAGGAAGACGAAGGCTGGAGTGCTCCCAGGAGAACATCACTCCTTGAGCAAGACACAGCCTTTGAGACCTGCTCTCTATCATCATGGCAAGTCGCCACTTTCTTCAAATATCAGATCAACACTCCAAATTTCTCACTAAACTGAATCTAAAATATGGTTATCAGTGTATGCGTATGTATGAATTTCTAGCTACAAATTAAAAAAAAGCACATAAATTTCATAATTGAATGCAACCACATCCATCTCAAATTTAAATTAAAATTAAGATGTTGTTTAACTGTATGCTCTATAAAAGATCGATAGCAAACCGTTTCCCCACTATACCAAGAAAATGCTGATTATCAAGCAATCAAATTCCATTTATTGCAGGACTCTGTAAGCAGACACTAACCTAATAAATTCCATTAAGAAATCTAACATACATAAAACAGTAGGAAGTGTGGACCTTAGCGCATCAGCATATCATGGCCCTGGGGGATGCATCAGTTAAGAAATGATCTGTCAAGGTCTTCTCATAGCAAAACAAAATAACAAGAAAATGGAATTTTAGTATTAACAGTTTGAGGCTTTTAGATAACACAAGAAATAATTACTATGCTTCCATGTAGTGCTATATCAACTGGTTTAGAGCATGTCTACATGAATATTGTTCATCCATTTGTAGTAGCTCACACACAAGCAGAGAGACTCATGCATAGACTACTTAATACAACCTACTCACATGTCACAGTTTCTAATAACAGACTGTTTTTCATCAAGATAACCCCATCTCAATAGCATGAAAATCTTCACCACGTTCTTTCCTGCACAGTTAATTCTTTCATTTGAAAGGACAACACGACTGCACAATTATGTGACACAACACAGGAGACTGGAAGAATTTCACCACACATGGAAAATATCCAGCGTGTTTTACAGACTTTCAAATCCTATGCCATGCCCTTGGTGTCTTGGTGTCACACCTCCTGACTAGTTATCACCACCTCCTGCCTGCTTCTGGTAGCTTCATCCTGACTGCAAAAAATAGTGCAGAGAACAGAGAGATGAAGAAGGGGATGACATCCCTTGGTCCATACAGGTGCCCCTGCGATATCTGCTGCCCCATGGAAGCAACTGTTTGTAACTACTCAGGTGGCGTTGAGTTACTGGACTGACAGCCATGAAGTAGAAGATCTGAAACCATGTCAAGCTGAGAGCCTTACAGATCACACAGACACACCACAACCTTACCGACACACTCAACCATGTAAACATGAGCCTTGGCTGTTCCTTGTATTTCAGCATGAGAGGCCCAAGAGCAGTGAGGACCTTGGGTTAACTTGGAAGTTTGAAAAGTGAAAGTTTGAACTGAAAACGCAGTCATTTGCATGAAGCAGTCAAAGCTTCTATGTAGGCCAGGAAAAAGACCACTCACTTTAAACACATTGATTAGTTCAGATTTCAGCGACGAACTATTGGCATCCCTTTTGATTAATGTAGAATGAATGAACGAATGTCTGCAATGCTGAAAATTGCTTTCTAAGTAGGAAAAAAAGAAACCAAATCATCTGTTGCTAAAAAAAGATTAAAATTCCTCCTCTCCCTTCATCCCCCTCCCCCCAAATAAAATCACTCTCCTGCTCATAAAGGGAATAGATTTTCACAGCTTACTGTTTTGTCAGCAGTGTTATTTGCTATTTTGGTAATATATGCTAATGTGCTACTTTGGCAACACCCCATTTGCCAAAACCACTTTATTTTCCTGAGTTTTGTGGGGGTAGAAAAATCCTTAGGGATCCAGTGGAGACCAGGTGAAACAACTCAACCAATGCAGTCCCAACGGCAGACGTAGAGAGACTTGCCACTGATGCTCACTGTCAAATCCTCCACAATTCACAATTTGAAATGACATGTAATGCAGGTGGAAGGCGAAAGATAGAGCTGAGTTATTGTAGCATGAGGTTTGAGACCACATGCTGACTCTGGAACTATCATTTTACATTTCTTGAAGGCACAGCACTTGCAAAGGTATGAAAAATGAGGGCTGCATAGCCTTAGACTATGTCTGCACACACCTAGAGAGATCAATCTTTCAGATGAAGCGAGCCAGAAATCCTCTCTGCTGTAGGTAGCCATTCAAGGTTCTCTAAAGACTTTTATTAAAGGTCCCTTAAAGGTTTTCACCAGTACCTGGAGGCAAATTGTCTTCTTCCTGCTGCAGAGTCATAATTCATTGTCAGAATAAAAAAATCCCACGTGTGGTTGCATTTCAGCATGCTGTTAATGTCATTGCTATAATGCTTTGTGAGACTATCTGTGTGAAGGAAAACAATTATGATCCTCTCTCTGTGAGTGAGAGTGCATGTCCTTATCTAATAAAGAAGGAAGGAAGAGACAGTCTGTGCAAAGGTTGGCCTGATAAAGGTTACTCCCATCCAATTGCAAGCCCCAGACTGCCTTCAGAATGAGAATTATGTGGCCAAGCAGCATAGACTGAGCTAATCTTGTTTTCTGTTACAATGCTTATTTGAGCGCCATTTGCCCTTTCCCTAACAAAAATTTGCTGGTAAAGAACAAATAGGGCACCCACCAGAAGTAAAGGCCAAACATCACCAGTGTGAACTAAAAATGAAATGGCAGCACTGAAACCCTCTATTTTTAAAATAAAAGTACCAAAGACCTTAATGAAAATTAAACACAAAGCAGATGCAATCTTCATAACCTGCTTTAAGATGAAAAAATCAGCTGCATTCTCAGACAAGAACTTTGGTATCTGGCAGTGATTTACACGTGATATCTGCACTTATGAGAAGTCTTTATGTCCAAAAGTCTTAAAGAAAGCAAGACAATGGTTATTTTTGGCAGTGGACGCTGCATGAAAAGTTATATGCTCTCTAGGAAACTATCATTTCCTAAACTCAAAACTGTGAAAAAGTAGACTTTAAAGGATCTGAGATTCACTGTGACCAGCAGAGTAAAGACCTCTGCACAGACCCCAGCTGCCAAAGTATATGAAGAGAGAAGGATGGGCAGTGGGCTTGCAGTGGTCCGGTGGTGTGCAAGAGGGCTCATGTGGGGCTGAGGGAATTTGTATTTTTTGGAGGTATTGGAAGACTATCACCACAAATATGTAACATTTTATGCATATTTTCAACCTAGGGGAGAAAGAGACGCCTTGTAAAAAGATGTTGAAATGTAGAGCTCCAGTGTTTCTGCACACTAAAACCCAATGATGACTACAGCTGAGAGGAAACAAAACTCATCTCAGTCACAGAGACATTACGAAAGTCATCCTGGTGTACCTCCTTTGGAATAAAATTCTGCCTTCAAATGAAAGACAAGACTGGGACAATTTCACTGTCTTTAAAGAGATATCTCTCTCTGGCTACTGTTAAAGCTTTAATACTCCAACCTTTTAAGATTCCATAAAAAGACATCCCGAAAAAGTTTTTACCCTGTATGAAGCGTGGGTACCTCCAAATTTCCTATGGAATACACAAACACATTCTTCCAATCACAGTGTCAGAGCACCGAAACACCTGCTCAAAGCACATATAGCAAACATTACATCCGATAGGCTAGGAAACAGTGTTTTGACACAGAAATAGATTTTTACATGTTTTCATGTCATACCCTGGTACAAATACTCACAACCTATAACAGGGAGCCTGTAAAAATCTATGCAGGATTGCTTTTCTCATATGTTCACAGCATGTGATTGAGCGTAAAAACAAACATACTTGGAGGACAAAAATGTTATTTTAAGACTAACACTGATTAGTTCCCCTGACTCTATGAGAGCAGAATAATAATTTTCATGATACCCATCAAATGGAAAAAAACACTGACCTCGAAGATCTAAAGAAAAACAAATCAAAACCATATTTATAAATCTTTTCATAAGGGGAATAATAAATCGCTATTTGAACTAGAACTGATGGCACATTCTATGATACATAGATTGCAATTCACATCATATCACATATGGAGAGAAACAATTCCAGCTTCACATGAGATTAACAAAAGTGGCAGCTCTGAAGGAAGAGCTGTTGTATAGAACATACTACTCGCTAATGTTTGGGAAACATAAAATATTTGGACAGAGGGACACTATTCTGTAAGAACACAGCCCGTAATCCAAACGATTCGTTACAAAAATTTTGGAGAGTGTTCATGATATAGACATTTCGGTGGTATTAATGCAGGAAAAGAAGAAGAGATAAAACATGCTGTTGGTTCTTCTACTACAGTGACCATGGAAGCCCTGACTACTGCTTCTAGAATGAAGAGTTTGTATTGATGTACTTAAGAAAAGTCTGGAATTTCAGTTTTTCATTTTAGATCTGATTTCCCCAAGTCTAAAATGCCACAACCATGCTGATGTGAATGTCAACTTCCAGGACTTTGCTGAACACCAGGAAGCATTCTGGGAATAAAACTAAGCTGGAGAATGCTGAGTGGCTGCTGGATATTTGGGCAATTCAACCCAGATGCCATGTCAGACAGGTCTCCTGAAATCCCTGAGGGAAGGGCAACTAACTCGAGGTATTCTGTCAACACAAAGGTGGGATACAGAAGGAGAAGAGCAAGGAAAGATGGACACTCATCTAATAATGAACCAGAAAAGGAACCCCATCAAAATCTTTAAAAACCACAAGTCATGGTACGAAAAGTCAGCATTGAAACCCTCTGTTATGTAAACACAGGTACTAAAGACCTTAATAAAAATTAAACATTTAAATTTAATTAAATTTAAATTTAATTTAATTAAAAATTAAAATTAAAAGCAAATGCTTTGTGTTTATGGCGGAAAGCGAATGCACACAAAATCTAAGTGCTGGTAATGCAAAAACCTTTACTTCTATACGGATATACATGTTTGCAGAGTAATACGTGATCATAATCTCAGTCCCTGAAATAGCTCATCCTGAATCAGCTTATTATTCTTAAATTTGTATTAATAATACAATTGTTGGTCTGTTTGAAATTTGACATCTCTGTCTTCAAAAAGCAAACCCCAAAATGTCCACTGCCAGAATGTACTGAAGCATGCAGAAAAGAGAACAAGTAATGGGAAAGCATAAAAGAACAGTCCAGGTCATTTTGTGATGACATGAATGACATCTTCCCACAGATGCCAGAAGCAATCCACTGCCATTTGACCAAGCAGAGGTATTCCTTCTGGGACTACTCTGAACACGATTTTCATCTCATTGTTTCCACTCCAGTTCCCATTCCATATAAACAAATGCAAAAATATTTGCAATAGTATATGCTGTGAGACTGCATAGTTTTATTTATAGATCATAGATCATGTTGCTTTTCTAACTGTACCACTGACATCTCTGTTATTGTTTCATTACTTTGATATTTAAACATTATGGGATGACCTTGGCAATAGTTAAACAGTCTAAGTCTGCAGATATTCCTTTATATAAATATATACATATGCATGTGTAAGTGTATATTTATATACCCATATATACATAAGAATGTAAAAAAAATAAAACAAACACCCAAGAAGTTCATCCTTATTAGGGTAGGTTATTAATTTGCCATAAGAGTATTTATTTGGACAGCTGGACAGTTTACTGGGTGGAATCAGATGTTCCAAAATAATAAAAATTTACCCCATCCATGTACTTTGAAATACCACTAAACCTTGAAAAACAGTGACAGGGAAAGATACTACACTTTTTTCCGTCAAAGCCATGATGCTTCTTTTTTTCCATAGAATGAAAGCAGACTTACCCACATGAACACTCTGTAGGATCTTAAAATGTATCTAGTCTGCTTGCCTTATTTTGTTGATCCATTTAAAATTCTCTGTTTTATATTGAAATATTGCACCACATTCTGCACCTGTCTCAATACTATCTTAAGGTACTGCACTCACATGTGAAAGCATGGTGATAGCCTGATGCAAATGTGCTGCACCTTTTCTCCAGTCTCAGCTCAGCTAAGTTGGGCCACCCTGTCTCCTCTTTTCCTTGGCTCCCTGTGTCCTTCCTTCTGCTCAGCTACTGTCATATCTGTTCAGCTGGATCATGGCCTTTTGCTCTCTTATCCACTCACTTCCCCTCATCTCTGTCTACTCTTCTCTCCTCCTTCACCAGTTCAGCAAACCTTCCTCCAGCTACCATCCCTTCTCTCCCTGCCATTTTGTGGTTTCACTATGGCAGACGTTGGACAGGGCATGTATAAACATGATGGAGAAATTATGAGATCAACTAGGATTCTCAGAGATGAGGAAGCTTCAAACATGCTCTCTTACGAACGAGTCTCCAAATTTTTTAGCTACTAAACTGCTACATGAGAAGTGCAAACTGCAAAGTCTTTATGAAAACTTGTTTTCATGACTTTTCATTTGAAAGGCAGGGTACCTCTGCATGAAACAAAGAATTGAGCTTCTGCTCCAGGGTGCTGTGACACCAAAGCATTTCAAAGAAAAGCCCTTCACAATTGAAAAATGGAAAATACATTTCTCCAGCCCTTTACCTGGAAGCATCCTAATGGCTTCAGTCAACATGTTCCAAAAGAATTTTATTTAAAAAAAGAAAGCTTCTGAGGATTAAAGAGCACATTTTGTGTGGACAATTCCAAACCAAGTAATTAAAACAAGGTATTATTAGTGCTAGCTAATGAAAAAGGGATTATATAAGCAGATATTTGGGAGAAACTTAAACCAGGCATTGTGGTCAGCCATGGTAAAATTAAGGGGATATGACAAAAAAAAACTTGCAATGAATAAATGCATTTTGCTGTATTTACAGCCTTCAAGGTATACATCCTCAGAAGAAAATGCAAGTTCAGCAGAATCAGTGTAAGCTTCCCAGCTGTGGCTCATGGACACCACTGAGCCCCCTCCTCTCATTATCCCCAGGCATTCTTTCTGGCTTGAACTGCTGTATCTGTCTACTAATACTTCCCTGGGATACATGGTTGAATCTTTGAACCAATGGATGTGAAAGGCTTTTGACTAGCAATGGTCAGTTTTCTCTACAAATGTATGCTCTGTGGCAACAATTCCCAAACTTAATTTGTTCAAGTGCCACTCTTGGCAGAGATGACTGTGGTGACAGAAGCTTCGGGATACATCCACATGTAAAGACACAGGATAAGGCATTTTCATAACTGCTTCAAAGCAGCATACACAGCACTAGTGGCATTATAACATAGCTTGGGTTGCATGGGCAGGTGGAAAATCAGCAGCTGCTGCCAATGATTCTTTGTCAGTGGCCAACACCCGAATGCTTTGAGAGGCTAAAAAGACAATCCATCTAGGACCGGCAAAGCTGTCCTCTTGGAAAATTTTCCACTCCTCTTGCAGACGGACTTGCATTTGCTGAAACTGCAAGCACATCTTCACATTTTCAATCACAGAAAAGGAGGAACTACATATAACCCACCATACAGCACTATCTTTGTATCCTCAGATTCAGAGCTAACCACAAAACTGTACTCAAAAGCTGTGTTCAGTTGTGATCTGTTCTGACACAAGTTTTAAAATGCAGTATAGAGAAAAAATTCAGTTCCCTACCTTTCTTGTAAGTGGCACTTCAATAGGGACGGGGACAACTTCCGCAAGCAGGCAGCCGTAAAATGCTACCATGAAAGCAGCAGGATCATTGTTAGGAAATACAAGTGTTACCTGAAACAGAGAGACACATGTTAAAAATATTTTATCCCAGGTTTTAGATAACAATAATTGGAGGTTTTGTGCTCCTTTTTGGAGAGAGATGATTACCAAAACATTTCTATGATAACTATTCAAATACCTAATGAAAGATAGATGAGGAATGAGAAGAGATTTATTCTGTTAGGTATTCTTTTTGTGAACATTTTCACTTAGGATGTATTTAAATATTTTCATGCCGTATTGTTTCTTAAATTGACACCACCTTTCATTTGGTTCTCAATTTACTGATTGCTTTATGGATGTTAAATAATAAAGTAAATGGAATTAATAGAATTTTACATTCTAATTTAATAATTTGCTTGAAGTCACTGAAAACAAAGTGGATCTGTAATCAATTCAGATTACCCAGACTTACCGTGCCATTATGTCAATCATTAACACGTTCTCTTTTGTCTCACTATGCTTTGCCTCATACAACAATCTCATTTTAGGACTGGTCTGTTGTCCTAAGTGTAGAAGTTTCTGTGAACCACGTGAACACAAATAACTGATATCTAGTGAAGCAAATGCCACATCCAGAGCTAGCCATAGAGCATGCCAACCTAGGCCTGGATTTGTTGAACTTCACTGCTCCAGGGCTAGGGAATTATGTAGATAACAAAATAGCCAAAATAGATCATAGCAAATCACTTGTACGCTCACTAGGTGCCCTTCTTCCCCCACCATGCTGAACTGTGCACTCTACTTCTGCAGCACTGCAAACTATGTTTTAGATCTTTGGGCAAAGAGGAAGGAGAGGCGAGAATGTGGCTTAGAGAGTCCACGACTCTCCCTACAAGGTCAGGAAATACTACTGCTCTCATGTACTGGTGAATAATCTCAGTGCCTAGATCCTGTCTACGTTTGGGTCAGTCAGATGGATGTTCTCAGCTCATGTCTTAAACAGCCGTAATGCAGCTGGTAACTATCCTGCCTGGTCAACTGAAGCGGCATGTAAAAGGCATGGTGAATGATTTCAAACTTAATTCCCTTGGGATTCCACACAGGATCAGAGTGTATTATTACAACATCTTAAAATTTGCTGAAACTACTTAATAATTCTTGAGTTTTGACTACTTTGACATCCACAGGAGTTCTGTGTTTCAATATTTCAAAGAAAAATCATCACATTCCCATATACACTCAAATGTTCAGTTACTGGAGATTGTGTTTCCAGAGTTTTCACAGAGCTTCAAAGGTAGTTACCTTCCATAGATTAACTTGATTTCTTCAAACTAGCAGAAATATAACCAACCTTGTCCCAGTGGGTCCAAAATACCTCTGTTTTTAAGCCAAAGACTGTAAGTTCATAACTATTAAAGGGAACTTCACAGAAAATACTTTATCTGTACGCTTGCACATAAAACAATCCAGCTGCTGGAGATGGCTGTGCAGAGCTTACTGCATGCATTCTACATGCACATACCATAAAGAGACTCAGGGGAAACAGAAAGAAAAGGATTTTGCTAGGAGCATTGTGGGGATGGTAGAGTTTGCTGAGCCCAGCAAATATCTGAAGGATATCGAAAGATCTCAAAAGATACTTCAAGGATTGCTGGGGTTTGTGTTGATCTCTGCTTAAATAAAGGCAGTGAAGATTTGGCTGGGAATCTTTGCAATGGGGCTGACAGAGGTGAAAAAATCTCCAAATTCCCCTCCAAAAAACATCAATCACTAACAGACCTGTAGCAAGCAAATAAATAATGTGTGCAAAAATGAAAAGGGATAAGGCTGAAGAAAAACAAACCGTATGGTGCATATTACCAGATGAGAATCTGGTTATCTAGTAGATATTTCAGAGGGCAAGTTTAATTTCCAGGCAGCTGTCTGGGGTGACACAAGGTTAAATTTCTGAAGTTACTATAGAAGGCAAATGCAGTTTGTCATGTACTATAATAATACTAGAAACAGGGAACAAAATGCAGTCACATACATTCATTTTTTTACTCAGAAAAAAGAACCTAATAGGGGTGATGTAATGGTAGTCATGAAAAATAGAGACTGTATTGATAGAAGATGCTTTGAAAGGGAAAAAGGCCTTTACAAATTTTATATAGCATTAACATAAGGAAATAATTACATCATCATTTAGAAAAGACCAGAAATATATGCCTGTATTTCATTTCAAAACTACCTTTAAGTGTTGTCACATAGAATACATTAGTTAGAATAAAAAGCCACCTTCAAAGAGGTCAGAGAGATTTTATGTTATTACAACAGGGGTATAAAAGCCAGGATAACAGCCTAGAACATTAGAAGTACAGCAACACCTCATCTTCAAAATGAAGTTGCTTCAAATGATCATGCTTCTGCTACACAGGGATGCTAAGCAAGATGTTTTTACAATGCAAAGCATATGCTTTCAGCATTCAGCTATAAACATTTGTTTCACTGTAATTTAGGTGGACTTATTTTAGAAGAGCTGCAATTTGTTCTTTACATGTCCTGCACTGGCCAAATTTCTAGCTTTCAGCCTGAATCATCTACAAATCCTTTCTTAGTGTTAGGAGATGCCAGTGACTGACGCAGTAAACAAATACAAAGATGGGAGGTAGCACACAATAGATAAGGAGAGATACACATTGCCCATAAGTGAAATTTATTCTTTTTGGAGCTTTCTGGGTGGATTGTTTTGATGTGTACACTTGAACAACTTGTTTCTTCTGCTGTTGCTTAGAGACACACTTGCAAGTCAAGTAAAAGAGATTCTTCAGATCCTGTTCCTGGCTGAATGCCACTGTAGGAAACAGATTAAAGATCTAGAAATCCTTTAGTTAAATTCTTTATGATTAATTTCAAAAAAGAAATGTAGGAAGGAGTGTCAAGTTTAATTTAATTCTTTTTTCCTTCTTCTTCTCAGAAGCAATATTGCATGCTCTCATTTTGAAGCCCTAAGAAAAGTGTAATGCAGAAAGACATATTTCTCACATGTGGCACAAGAGAACTAAGTGAACCATCAGTTTGAGAATTGCTATCAGACCCTGGAGAAAGAAGACTTAATCCCACCCTTGCAACTCTACACACTAAGGCAGGACTAAAATTTGCATTTCTGATGATTTTTTTCTGGAATATCCATTCCATGGTGTAAAGTTAACCTGGAATGGGACCTGAATGGGATGGCAGAGAAAAGGCGCAGCAGGCTCGGTCAACCTCAACAGAAAAGGGGGTAGGATTATAAGTACGTCATTACCAAAACCATAGGATGTTTTGTCTTCATTTAATGACTTCAAGTGTTACCTCTAACCCTTGCTCTCTGTAGACCTTATTCACTCACCTAGATTCAGTCTCTAGCAGCAACTACATCAGTCACAAAACAGGAATGGAAATGTTTTCCATGTTATCAGTTAGCATAATTTATTTATTTAACTGGTTGCCAAAATGTGCTTGCTATGCTTGCCTATGTCCTCCACAATGCTTCTCTTGTTTCTACCATCTCAACAACTACAAAGTCATTAGTAAGTAAGTTTTTTACCCACATGACACCTTCAGGCTCCATAAGCAAGATTTTGCTAAACAGACTGCTGTTCTATGTCCAAAAATCACTTTTCATGGGAAAGTTTATTGCTGATGTTGCCAAAATGTCATGCTACTATTCAACGAGTACCAGTCCACGTTATTTATTATGCAATTCAAAACATCTGTCTGAATGATCTGTTATTTTCTGAGTAAAAGGCACATTTCACACCCCCAACATTCCACTTATTCATTTCCTCTGAGCACCCCAAATACTTCATTCTCTCTTCTTCAGTGTGGGATCTGAATCACTAGTAATTAAAACCAGTTGAGATACTCACCCTGTCTCCAGGTCGTACCATTGGTTCTTGTTTTGTGCCTAATTTATGTAGTATATTGTAAGCAACCTTCATACTTCTGGTCCAAAGTTTGCCTATTAACATAAAAAATGGTAAATTAATTAAAAAATTCTTCTTATGTTTTACAAAATTTTTAAAGAGAAAGAATACCTGAGCAGTGCAAAAAAAAAAATTTGTAGGAGGAACATTCCCATTAGTTGTCCATCTACTGGGACTAGTGCAAATATTTAAATACTTATCAGAAGCTTTCTTTGAACTTCTTTTTTCAAGACAACAGCATTTAAAGAAATAAAAAAAAAGTAAAAAAAAAAAAGTAAGTATAGCTTTCTTCATGGCAGAAGTCTCTTACTTCGGAGAAAACTGGACCTTGACTCAAAAAGTTAACCACTAGAAGTGGCTGGAACATCATCAAGTCCACGCAGCATCCTAATATCCTTAGCTGTAGCAAGCCCAACAGGTTACATTTCAGCCCCGACTGAACTCCAAGAGTCTTACTCAAGTTTCATGATGACACTTCTCTCACAACAAGCCACCAAGAGAAATAGGAAAGGAGTCCCAAGAAGCAAAGAAAAAAACACCAACAAATACAAAACACTCCACAGCACACTGAAGCAGCAGGGACCCTTCAGTCTTTAGCACATCTATACGTCTGTGTTTCACTTCTAATTCTGGGCCTTCTTCCATTTAACTTGACTTTTTCTTCTCAGTTTCATTTCACTTCCCCATATACCCTTCCATCTTATTCTCTCTATTCTCCCTTACTTCACATCACTCCAACTCCACGCTCAGCTAATCCTTACGAAGGCTTACCCCAATATTCTTCAAAGAAAAGGTTATCTCTCTCATCAAGATGTCACTGGCCATGTTACACACCTTTCATTAATCCTTCAAGTCCAGCTACACAAGCCCTTTCAGATGGCCTTTGTTTAGACACCTTCTTATTTCCATCTGAACAACAGTGAACGTAATAGCTGTCATTCTTGGCTGGCCTCTAGGTACTGTCTTTAAGCAGTATTCAGTCTGACAGTAACAAATCTTTAATTCATGCCCACCAATAACCTAAACAGTAATAGGTTCTGACAACAGATTACCTATGGGGTTCAGGTTCTCAAACATACAATATTGCTATTTATAACTAAGCCAAGCATTTACAAGAAGTTTCTCTGCATCCTAGTTATGAAATGCAATACTACCGAATTATTTTAAAGTGCAAATCTGATGTAAATATGAAGTATGATGAGAAGGCCAGATTTTTCTTTTCTTCCTGTTAATTAAAGTTGGAAGGGTCACTGCTGCTTGTTACTGAGAAAGTACTAAATGCAGTGACTTCTTGTGAAAACTGTAATATTGGATGGTCAGATTATGTTTTGTAAAGTTTTAGATTTATTTCAAATTCCTCCAGTATTTGCATACTGAACTGCTTCAGTCCTCAGATATAAAAATGACTCAATTCTGCTTCACTGGAAACTCAGTATGAATACAGGAGTATATCTGCAGGATTAACCCTCACAGCACTATGGCAGAACTACCTGCATTTGAGGAAAGAAAGTCTTTAAAAGCATCCCAGCTACTACAGACAACACCTGAACTTGACAAGTGAGTAGGATAAAAATAAGAATGCCCTAGGAAAAAGAAAATTCTTTTTCTTCAGTATTTCAAACATTGAAGTTTCAATGGCAATAAACTTAAAAGAGCAATTAGTAAAGATACAGAAAATTAGAGAAAGGAAATCAAAAGCCTGGCTAAAGTTCTGAATGGCAAGAAAGAACCATCTTTACACAAAACACTTTCAAGCTTGGAATGAACACTGAATTTTAATTCCTTTTCTGAGAGACATAAGGGGCTGCTGTAAAAGTTCTCTTGAGCGAGACAGATTAAATCCGTTACAAGTCTTATATTTGCATTTGTGGCATATTCACACTAATTTTTTGTCTATCAAATGTGCCATCTTACAAATCTTCTTCCAAGTCTAATGGCTATTCATGTTAAAGTATTAATAAGCAGTCTTCCAGAAGTACCCAGGTATGTAGAACAACCATCTCCACATAGCAGAAGTGAATAAATGCAGAAATTAAGTTCTCTCAAATGAATGGGTACTTTCTAGTAAAGTTTTAAATAATTAAGTCTTTAAATACATTTTGTCATGACGCTCTTTTATCGCTGAAATTTACTTCAGCTTCTGAAACACAGAGCATATAAGGCTGCCTCCCTCATTCCTCACCTCTCTGTTCAAACACATTTTGAGCTGCACAAAAAATTGCTATATTTTCTATCGTTCAGAAAAGACTTGAATTTTCTGTGACCACAGAGCCCTCTCTTGCTCTATTTACTGGTGCAATATCAAACTATGTTAATTAGCTGAGCTAACTGCACATGAATATGAGTATGAAACTGTGGAAAACTGGAACAAAGAAGCTAGTTTGCATTCAGCTGGGACGGAGCTGGAATATGCAGTCTCTCTTGCAGTCCCTAAATGCTCCATGACTTCACCCCTCACAGGCCTTGCCTGCCCTAGCTGCTACTGTGTGCCCTAGCTCCAGTGTGGGCAGAGCCCATGAGGATCCTCCCATGCAGGCAAAGCAAAGTCCATGCAGATCTTGACCTGGATCCTGTTCAAGAGGAAGCCTGCAATTTTTCTTCCAGGATATACAGCCATGTTCCAAAAACTAAACAAATAAAAAAAAAAGGGCTACAATTTTGCCACCTTGGCTATCTGCCCCTCCGAGCGTTACAGAGAAACACAAAGGACTTGACAACTGCAGGATAAAAGCTCTCAGTAACGGAGGATGTTACAGAGAAGGAAATCTTTGAAGTATGTCCTTCCTTGGTTCTGCCTAGGTTGCAATTCAGTGGAATTCTTACTTTGCAGACTTGAGGGATTAGAGGTTGCTGGGAAAAAGCTGATTGCTGAAACATTGCCCACAAATCCCGATGCTGTGACCTTGCCGTGACCTCCACGTGGTGCCACATCTGCGCAGCAGGAGAGGGAGGCCTTGATGAGGAGGCCAGCTGTGCTTCATCCAAGGCTTTTGCTCTGAGCCAGGGCTTAGTGCCACTGCACCGATTCTTGTGCAGGGTAAACTGTCTTCATTACACAGGCTTCAGTGGAAAACTGGCTGTCTGGGGCTGCTGAAGGTACGCCTCATTGTACAAAACACAGTGAAGCACCAGACCTCCTCAGATAAACACAGTGCCAATTAATCTTCTAATATGGTGGCTTGAAGACAGGAGAGCCAATGTAGGAAATGAAAGCAAGTGTCATTTAGTGGCGAGTGAACAGCTCAGTGCCAGCGAGTGTTTCAGCTCTGTGCTCCTTTCTTCCAGCCACGCCGCCACAGCAGAAAGCTGCCCTCAGTTCTGTCTGCAGCCTGGCAGAGCCTGTGCTACTGAGTGCAGGAACCTCAAGCAGCACTCCTGCTTCCTCACCGCTTCTCCAGGTAAAGAACAGACCCCATGAGCCCTTTTCTTTACCTTCCTGCTCACACACCCACCGCAGCGGGGTTCTTTTGCACAGCACTCCTTCCTGCCTCACCAGCGACAGGACTGCCAGGCTCTGATCTGCTCACCAGCCATACATGAGCAGCTACTTTCTTACATTCAGAAACGGTAAGTCAGCTACAGAGATAAGTCATTAGTGAGAGATTCAAGTGTTCAGTGGTGTTTCAGGCACAAGGGCACCCTCCAGAATACCATCCATATTGCATCTTCCTCAGCCACTTCTGTCTCTTGCCCAGAGAGTTGCTGCCAGACTTGCATGCCCAGAGGTGTGTTTATGCAGGGAGGACTTTAACACTCGTCACACACTTGCAAACTGAGCTGAGTGTTCCCACTTACCAGCAAGTATCAGTAAGTACTCCTATGACTCTGAATCTGAGCCATATCCAACAGACATCATTTGCAGATATTCTTGGAAGGACAGGATGGGAAACAGTATCTCACTTTCTGACAGCTGTAACAAACACTCTTAACACCTGTTTGGGGCAAGTCCCTTTTCTTTTGCAGCTGGAAATTTGATTTAGTTGAATAGTAGCCACTCTACACCAGCAACCACCGATTTTACATTTCACTTGAATTCAATCTTGTTCTGTTTTAAACAGTCTATTCAGAGGATAGTACCTTTTAACAACTAAAATTTAGCAAGCCAGAGTGAGTTAATAGCTGATACTATCTGATTATGAGGGTAATACACTTCATGAGGGTAAAGGAAATCACCAGGTCTCAAAACCCACACAAAAAGGGATCAGCTAACAAAAATGAGATGCTTTCCACGTGGCGCTGAATTAAATTCCCTTCTTCTTCCTTTCCAAGTCTGTAAAAGGACTATTAATTTGTGTTGAATGTAAAGAAGGTTATAAGAGAAAAGCTGTATCAGGGAGAAAACTCAGAGAGAAAACAAACCACAATCAATTTCCTTATCATCGTCAGGATGCTTTTCAGAACCACACAGCACTAACTCAACAAAGCCAAATCAGTGGTTGCTTACCAATTTCCATGCGCAGCAACTGTGAGACTGCCAAAGTTTAACTGCAAATAATTTTGTCAAACATTCATTTTCTCAACAGCACAGTACAACCGTTCTTATATGAAATAGAAATGGGTATTTTACTAAATCTGATGCAAAAGGCAAACTTCCTAATGCTATGCAGGTAAAGGGGCACTTTCTATGCTTTGCAAAATAATAGTCACAGTTCTGCTGCTCTGTTAACCCTTTCTTCATACACTCTTTAAATTCATCCTGAACAGTAAGTGAAGCTGTCTTGGGATAAAAATCCAAAGAAAAAGAATAAAAGTGTTCTGTTGCAGAGAATAAAAAATTCCAGACATACTTAGATTAGAGGTAACTGCCATTACGGAGCTCAATGCTCCACTCGTAATCATAGAATGTAATATAGATTTTTAAAAGCGATTTTACGTCTTTTAATTAAGGAAATAAAGGTTTAAAGTGTTAAACAATCATAAGATTGATATCTATCGAGGGACTTGAACCATGACTACCCACACATCTGCAAGCAAGCATTGAGTTATTTCAGAGATAACAACAGCCTGGTTATGTAGCTACTTGGTTAGAACATTCTTGATTCCCTTTCTCTCTTCCTGGTAACTGTGAGATCCCTAGCCTAGGAGATTCTTGCAGCAAGAGGACATGGGTGGTGCAGGTCACACACCAGCTGTAGCATGGCCATGGCTTGGGGTTAGCTGTTTTTGGTCTGTTGTTAAAGTTTCAGCCATCTCAGGGTATCACCAGTATAAGCTACATCACTTCTGCTAAGGCAGCATGGCTTTGGCCTCAAAATATCTGATTACAGAAAGCATTAGATAAAGGAAAGGAGATTATCAGAATCAGATGTAGTTAACTGGTACCCGTTCTGTTCTTTTAAAAAATGGCTACTGTAAGAAAGCTCAAAACTTGCTCATTCCCAAATTACTTTCAGGCTTTTACTTTTTCCCCCAGACTTTCTGATCTTCTTAGAATAATCATTTTAAGTAAGAAAAGTAACTGTGATATTATAAGTACTATATAGGATTTAATTGTCCTTTATTTATGTTTCTCCTCTAAGAAATCACCAAGTACTTCATTATTAATGTCACCAATGCCAAGACCAGATGCCTGACTACTCTGATTAACTTTGTCTGAGCTAGAAATTGTCTTCTTATTCCTCAAAGCACATATTAGGTTTTCAGTCAGAATTCAGACTTACATAAAATCCAATAAAGACATACTTCATTCCGATACCTCAGACATTACCATTTATGCATATTCAGTGATTTGATTTACAACTAAGATGTTCTCCACTAAACCAAGATCCCAGAGGAACAAAATATTTGAGAAATAAGTAACATTCACTAGAAAGAGTTTAAGAGTTTTGAGTACATTAAATAACGATTACAACTGAGGCACTGAGAAGAACTTCAAGAACTGAGGCACAGAGCTTCACAAACTTGCATGGAAAAGAAAAAAGGTCAAGCCTAGAAGTGCAGTTATTTATTTCTTCTATCTGCAGTAATCTGAGACACACTGAGGAAAACAATCCTGACATGCTATGAAGAGAAAAGCTCATAAAACATGCTGAAAAAGACACGGGAGATACAAAGCATTACAAATTAGATGAATTCCTGCAGAGGAATGGGGAGGCAGAGATGATTTTAAGCAACAGCTGAAAGAGTTTATTTATTTGAACTTTTAGGCCTTTATGGCTGAACAGCTGATCATGATCTCTATAGAGCACTCACCACTTAAATCCACACTAACTGGATCATATCCACATCAGCCACTGTTAGGTAGGGAAATGCATTCCAGAGAGTCACACAAGGTGGTCTTACCACACCGATCTACTGCTGTCTGCCAGTGCATGTCATAGCTTGGCCAGTGGTCTGACCACTCTCAGATGTCTCTGGACACGACAGCAAAAGAATTGTGACGAAGGCTTTGGAGAAGGAGAGTTTTGTGGCCTCTCAGCACCTTTTCAGCATGCAAGGCCAGCAAGGGGAAGTAAGAAAGCATCCTGGAGAGATGCAACAGGCCAACACTGCATTTTTCAGGGCTAGAGAGAGCCTGCTGTAAGAATCAAGACTAAGGGGAAGATGGGACGAGCTTTCACCATGTAAAGGCAGCAAGGTCTGCATTTAAAAATTTTTCTCCCAACATAACCTGCAAGGTTTGGCCACAAAGATGATCCAAGAGCTGGAGCACCTTGGATGCTACGGCATCCAAAGTGTTCCAGCCCTTGGGTGAAGACAGGCTAAGACAGTTTGGGTTGTTCAGCCTAGAGAAGAGAAGGCTCCAGGAAGAACTTAGAGCAGCTTCCAGTGCCTAATGGCAACCTACAAGAAAGCTGGAGAGGCACTTTTTACAAGGCCATGTAATGATGAAACAAGGGAAAATGGCTTTAAGCTGAAAAAGGTTAGATTTAGATTAGATATTAGGACAAAATTCTTTACTATGAGGGTAGTGAGGCCCTGGCACAGGTTGCTCAAAGAAGCTGTTGCTGTCCCATCCCTGGCAGTGTTCAAGGCCAAGTTGGACAGGGCTTTGATCAACCTGGTCTAGTGGAAGGTGCCCCTGCCATGGCAGGAGGTTGGACTTAGATGAGCTTTAAGGTGCCTTCCAATCCAAACCATTCTGTGTTTCTATGATGGACATTTCCCATGAAGAAGAATGTCAGCTTGAAAGCTAGCTAGCAGAGAAGAATTCACTAAATCTCTTATTAAATGGCTTGGTTTGTAATTTCTTTTATCTAAAGAAATCTAAGAAGGATGAAAGAAGGGAAAAAAAGCAAATTTCTTTTTTTTTTTTTCTGACCTCAGGAAACTACTGAAGCGCTGGTAAATGAAAGTAATGAAAACACAAATTTTAGTCTCATTTTTCAGAGGATTTTGACAATTTAGAAGAGGGGTTTGGAAACGTTTGAACAGAGAAGCAGGTTAGGTGGCTCTGTGAGCCATATGGATGAGTTCCTAAGGTTGATTTGCTCAGCCTACAGCCCTTCAGGCAAAGCAGGACATATGCTCAGGCTCTCTGGACAGAATCTCATATTCAGAAAAATCGTCTGATTCTTACTAACATCTTAATTTCCTTTCCTGTTCTATTTATTTAGGGCATTCAGTAGATGATATGAATTGCTCTACTACAAATATGTAATTGCAAACTTTAAAGTTCTTCTCTAGTTCCAAGTAAATGTCCCTGAGGAAGTAAGACGCTGATCAATGGTGAATCATACGTTTGCCCCCTGATTTAAGTAACTTCTTAACTCTGGGGTTACTGAAGGAGAAATGTTCCATGCATGATCTTCAGTTGCAAAGGTTCTGTTATGCTTTAAAAGCCTTTAACTCTTTTTGCAATGCCAAACTTGCAGCAGACATCTTTTTAGCCAGGGACAATAACTCAGTCTGACTCCTGAATGGAAAGGAGCACTCAGCACTGAACAAAACAGAAAGACCTGTATATCACAGTACCATTCTTTGCACAGAACTCTAGGTCCCTGAGAAGGTAGAAATAAAACAAGGAAAATAATTTTTCATATCTGTATCAGCAGTATACAGAAGTGTTCTAACTTGCTTTCAAAATCTGACAGTTATTTGTAATAATTCCGCTGAACATCTCCCAAATGCCCCTTGAACATCTCAAAATTAGAAGCTATGCGAGAGACTTTTGTCAGGAATATCCTTATGTTTATTTTTATTTGGCCTTTCTTGGTTGCAATATATGTCAGGCATTACACATTGAACTGTATCAACATACTGAAGATGACACTGAAATATATCCTGGCAAATCTGTTTCAGGGATATATATTTGCTAGCTGTACAACTACATGTCAGGAGGAATAATTCAAATCACACTTACTACAGTGTCAGTAGAACATGATAAAACTCCTATTTTAACTTCTTCAGGAAGCTGGAGAATATTGTATACCGGGTTCTGCTTTTGCAGAAAACTGCCTGGGCAATATCCAAAGGCAATGGATTTAGACATGACTCTTCAGAAAAATCTGCCCTAGGATGTATGTCTATTTAAAAGGTGTTTTTAATTAATTATCTGTGATTCCATGGGTGTATCTAGTCAGCTCTTTTCCTCTTTGTGAAATGAGTATTTCTATAATACATCAGCAAACCATTATCAGACACCAGTGGCTTCAGAATTGTCTTACCCTACTCAGAAATGGAACAGATGCATCATTAGAAGGCTTCTTTTTCACTGTATATTTATGCATTTACCATAAACAGAGGCACTATCTGAAATATATAAAAGCATAAGGAGTCTGAAGAATGCTTACCGTAAGTGAGAATATACAGTGGTTTTCCATTAGTATCCATAGTGGTTAGGCAAGGAGCTTTCGGTGAGATGGTCCCCCATCGCTGCAAAGCTGCTTCCAGAGAAGGCGGCCAATTTGTAACCACACCTAATTGTTCCCCACGCATAGCCAACATCTGAGCTCCTTCTGGCTTTGGCTGGTTTGGGTCTGGCTGTTGAACTTATGATTATGAAAAGATATACAGTTACCATGTAAATTCTATACCTTGGGTACACCTGCGTAACCAAGAGAACAAGTTACCTTTGCAAAATATCCTGAAAATAATAACATTAGAGGTATTGAGAAGGAACAGAGAAATATAAGAGAATAATTAACTTTTAACTTTAACAGACATGAAGCAACTGAAACATTTCAGGAATGCATGTGCTTCTCCTTACACTAGCTCTACGAGCAGAGAAAGAAACTGCTGAGGCAGCATGCTTATATTTATCTTCAAAATAATCCACGTCTTCACTCCTGAAGAGAGATGGAGACTACTTTTTCCTGGCAAAAATGCAATAATGAGATGAACTGCTGAACTACTGAAAAAATGTACTTTAACAAGTCATCAGCAACAGACCAATTTAAGTCATGTTCTGTTACAGCGCGTTCCCATAAACGACTGCGAAGACTATTTAAATCTCCAGGTCTTGCAAATCCCAATTCTCAAAGCACTGGCCTCCTTAAAAAAAATTCCATTTATTGACTTTATCCTTGTTTCTACCTTACATGTTGTTAATTTTTTCAGTGCTTCTCTGTTACACAAAGATGCACAAAAAAAAATTAACATGCTCCCTCACTGACAGTTTTTCTCATATTGGTGTTTAAAAGCAACGGCTGTAACCCACAGCTGAATGTTCTCAAAGCAAAGCTTCCCTCCAATTTCTTCTGTCTTTTCTTTGCAAGGAGAACCAGGAGCTGAGCAAACAAGACAGACTTTTGACTCTACAGCACTACATCCAAGCTCCCTGCAAGCAGATTCCACTGAATAGGGTGGGGTTTTTTTAGTTTTTTGTTACTTTTTAGCTTTCTAAAAAGTCTATGTATGAGACAAACATTTTACAGAGTTTAAATAAAAGAACCCCAAACCTTTTGAAAAACAGTCATTTTACCTTCTAACAATTCCTCAAAGTCATCTACAAAGAACTCTCGTAATGGTGGTCGTTTGGGTCGTTTTAGTGTATTGACCAGCTGCTGAATCTTTGCTGACACTCTGCTGCTCACTGGTACTCCTGCAGGACAGGGATCAATGGAGACATCAGTTGACTGCTATGCTGAGCACCACCAGACATTAAGAGGGGTAAGAAAAGGTCTAGGACTGCAAGGCCACCACAACTACAGTTTCATGCCATGCTGAGACTCAAGTATTCAACATCAAGACATCAAGATCATTTCAGCAAAAGGAACGACAACACCTAGTTTAAATAAAAACAATACAACAATGTCAAAGTGAGCTTGCAAAATTACAGGGTAAACAGCACGCAGACTGAGGGAGAGAGAAGCACAGTGAAGAAACCTTCCCTACAGCAAATGTCAGTAACATTAGAGAACTCTTCCAGGTGGCATTGGCAATGGTAACTGAGAAGACAGGCACTGACTCTCCCCATGATCACTGGTCATACCAATGTTGTCTGACTAGAATGCAGCTCAGCAAAGAGTGTAGGTCATGAGCTCAGCATTTATTCTGGGTTGCTCTTTATCCTGTAGTGGACATCTGTCCAGTATCCATCTTGAACATGGTTGATAGCCTTGTATTGCTTCACCATGACCCTGTATTCTCTGAATGTCCCTACAGCCGATCCCACCGACCAGCAATCTCCAAAGGGAGCATGCTTGCCCATACAGCACTTGGAAAAACACAGTTCTGAAAAGGAGCATGTGGCAAGGGGCACTTTTATAATATAATCCCATCAATCACCCCTCTTCCTTTTCCCTAGTCGAGTGCAAAGTATCTGCGACATTCATGTCATCTGTTTCAGAGTTAATAGAGCTTTCTGTCACTGCACTGCAGGAATTTCAAATTCCTATCCTTTCATAACGCTGGCTCCAAAACTTTAACCAAGTGTTTTTTAGAGCCGAGACTGCTAAGTCTAGATGCGATACACTTGGACAACAATTCGAAACCCTACTGAAATATGGTTTAATAAGTTTTAGAAGAGGGCAGTAAATAAGAAAGGGTTTACAAATAAATGTTTTTCAAAAAAAAAACCAAACCAAACCAGAAAATAAAACTTAAAACACATCACTTTTCAAGATGTAGCCATCCTAGCATGACACTTTCTTTGCCATTTACAAAACAGATTAGCTGTAAACAGGCAGCATGACAAAAAAAGATCTAGAGATTCACTGTTTTTTTTTGCCAAACAATTTCTACGGGGAGTCAGCTCTTCTTATTAAGAAATATTTCTCTATGTAAGTTTCATTTATACCAGTTTATTTTAGGCTTGTAAATATGCTGCAACTTTGTAGGTGTTTGGACGTGAAAAGTGCCCAGAAAAAAAAAACAATAAGCAAATGTATACAGTAACCACCAAAAAGATTATGATACTCAAAAAAACCAACCCAGTCTGGTTTTGTGACATACCATCACCAGTCTCCATAAGTTCAGCATTTCCATACTTTGGTGCCACCCGTGCCGTTGATCCTTGTGGTCTTTCTACTTGTATTGAGTGTTCTGAGGTGTAAGTGGTAACATCTGGAGGGGCAGAATGATTTTCTGTGAAAAATAAGTTAAAAGGTTTAACTGTGTACCTCTAGTGGTGAAGGGCAGAAAAACAAAGGGGAGAGGAAAGGATGCCATTTTTTTTTCCCCCATCCCAACATCTGAACAGGCATTAAAGTCAATGCACAAAATGAATGTATACAACAATAATGTACAGCATGATTTTAATAAATAAAGTTTTGCACTGATTAAAACAGAGGCTGTATGTCTGCAATCATATAAGCAATAGGTTAAAAAAACCCATAAATTACAAAATTAGGTTTTAGGTTCTCCACTAACATTTAATTTTATACTAATTAAAAGCCTGTGAACAGCCTCGAACAGAAAAGACTCAGGCAAATATACTTCTGATAGATTACTGTGTTGCTTTTTCTAAATAAAAGAATACAGCATGGTGTCAATCACTTGCAAGTGGCAATGCATATCGTTTTTATAACCTCTGTATTTTGACTATGCCAATTTTAGTTAAGAAAGGAACTTGCCAGCATATGAGTTAAAAATCAATCATAGCAGAGTTGGACTCCAGAGGAAAGCAAGAAAATGGAAAGAAACATGACCTTTGCATTCTGCATGGACACTTGCTTGTCTACTATTTTTAGACAGATCTATTACAATTCTTCCGCATAACAAAGACTTGCCTTCCAGAAGGCAAACAAAATTTGATCTGACTCATGCCAGCACTCCTAAACAATTCCACAGAGCTAATCTTTCTCTTTCATAGCCTGATAACTCAGCATGCTATCACAGTTTGTTTTCCTATGTTTTCAAGTCTGAGTCTCTATTACCAACATATTTATACTCTTTTTATGGGTTGTCTCATAATTTTTTCCCCAGGTTTTTATCGGCATTAGAGTAGATGGAGGTAAATACCATCAGCAAATACCAACTTCTCTGTCAATTGACATAAATGATCCCCAGGAGCCTCTGAGATACAAAAGACAGATCTTCATTCGGCTGCTGCTGAGGTGAAGAGGGATGTATTCCATTTTACAATAGGGTAAGAGTCTTTAAAAAAAAAACTTGATCTTGTTCCAATACTATTTTCAAGATGTGCTTTTTATTAAATCTGCCCTATAAGCATTATGGTGCCATAACTCTACTACAACACCAATTTTTGCAGTATATTTCACCTCAGATTATAAGGAATCTTCATGAGCCTTGAATTTCAGATCACTGTAATTATTGTTAATCCAATCCCAAATTAAAGCACCATCAAAACAGATAACCAATTTTTCTGGCTACACATACACTAACGGGATGCTGTATTAGATACTTATTGTTTAAATGTAGCATTTGATAGACAATCATAATGAAAAGACATGATATTAATGTCTATAATTGTTATTTAATTTTTATATTCATGAACATCATAAGGACTCAACCTTGTCACTCAACCATAATATTTGGCTGAGGATAACACAAGATGGCTTTTATCTTGCAACTTGAAAATGTCATGCATCTAACAAATGTCCAGCCAAGCCTTTTGATTCTGGTCACATACACTGTCATACTTCTACTGAAATAAACAACTTATATTGTGCTATAAGTGACCAACTTAAGTATAATAGCTTGGACAATGGAGTTTATGCTGGTAATTATCTTAATAATGTCTTCATTTTACATGTCTTTTCATTGTCATTATCAACTATTTCAGACTCAGCACAATTTTTGCCCTTTCTTGCTAAGTGGCAAGAGCTTTTTATAGATCATGATTGAATTACTCAATAACTAAGTCAATTTAAAAATGCTGATGCTTATCCTTTTATCCTTCACTAATAATACAGTTTTGCCATGCAAACAGGAGACGAGATCATGACAAATAAAATAAGTAGTCAGTCAGCTATTAGTAACATGAGGAAGTACTTCTAAAGTAAAAAATATAATTGTTTACATCTTTTCAGTGAAGTGTTTCCATCTTTCATATTTTACAAGGCAAACTGAATTGGAGTTAAAAGTATTTGCTTTCAGGTCTTAGCAGTGAGCTGATTTTTTTTTTTTAATGCATGGGAGAGAAGATACGTGATTCAAAGCATCACAGAGCAGAGATGCTCTCCCTTCGGATCTATACGCTTGAAACCAAATACTTCTTTGTAACACATGGTACTGAGTAGGATGAAATAACATGAGAAAGCAGCTTTCTGTTCTTTTGTAAAAGGGTTTCCTTTTGAACAAACAGTACTGGCACTTCAAATCACCGAATTACTCCTTTCCCAAGGTGTGCACCTCTGGCTAGCCAAAGAGTGGGGTTTTAGTACCCTGCCTGCACATCTGGTATTTACATTTCCATTAAGAAGAACTCTTATCCAGAAGAATAGTATCATTAAGATTTGTCTTGCCATGTTCCTTTACAGTATCTGCTTAACAGATGTCTTTCCATGGTAATACCTACAGCAAGTTTCATCCATTAGATTTACAAATCCTCAGTTCGCTCCTTTCTCAAGAGTCAGGCTTAGAGGAATTAAAGTCATACAGACAAAAATTTGGTCTGAATGACTTCCAATGAAAAAGATAACTGTTAGGGTTATGTGAAATGTACCCTTTTTTTGTATAGAAAGGTCAATCCAGGCTTAGGCTATGGACTATGGACACGATCTCTACACAGTCTGTATAGAGCTGCTTGGTCTTACGTCAGGTAACTTGAAGCACCGTTTGAGGTTTAGTTAACAATAATGATCCTGACCCATATGTTGACTAAGAAGCAGAAACTGTGACAGCTGCGTGACTTCAAAGCATTTCCTCCATCAAACATACATATTTGTGTCACCTCCTCTTCCTATCTTTTCCAATATTCTCACATCAGAAGATTACAGGCAGAACATCTGTTTCCAGTTAAGGCTCTCTTCATTTGTGCCACTGGAGTTATACAATTTATCCCATTTCATTAAAATCAAAAAGAACCAACAATGCAGAGCACATTCACACAGGGAGAAGTATGTGCGCTGACAGAGCCCATATTTGATGAGAAGCAAAGAGGTGGAGGAATACTTTCCAGTGGAAGTTTGGAAGCACATGTAAGTACCATGTATTTGAAAAGTCTCTGGGAACTCGGAAAGTATCCCCACAGGACTATACTTGAAGGAAATGCAGCTTTTCCTCCCAAACAAGACAGCTTTTCTGGTTGACAGGGCAGGGAAATGCAGAGTTAGAGGTGTAGCTTTCTCCATCGGCTGGGCTTTTCCATATTGATGTCCAGGTGAGAGACAGTATTTTAAACTAGTCTCCCACATTTTAAGCTAATATTCCCCCTCAGAACACATAAGAATTTTAAGGTTGTCAGAGAACTATCAGTCAAGCCTTATAGAATTTGTTTTTGTATTTACTTGATTAGAAATCTATGTAGCCTTTAATTTGGATAGAGGTCACTGATTTTCAAAGAGAAATGTATCTGAAGTATATATAAAAGACATTATATGCACCTACAGGACAAAAACTTTGCAGTGAGCTGCTTAACTTCATATTAAATTTATAATCACAGGTAAGCACTGTGTGATTTCCACTACATAAACTTTCTGAGCTTTGGGATGTGCTTGATTTTTATGTGTGTATAGATCCAAAACATGTATTACAAACAAAACAGAGCTTAAACAACTCAGACATATATACAGTGCTGATGCAAAGATCGGCCAGAATATTAGGTACTTTTTACAGATTTCACAGGTTTGAATTCTAACTTTAGGAATTATCCAACACAGTTGCAATACTTTCACCAAACTAGAGATTCTCCCTGTAGCTTAGTACAGATACCTGAGCATCCTAAAGGTGAGAGTAAATATTTAAAGGATATCTATACTAACCTAGAATTTTGGCCATAACACAGCAACAGCAGCAGCCAAATTAAATACATAGTATAATATTAAAAGCATATAATAGCTTATGCAAATTATCTCAATTATCCACAAAGCTGAACTTTGACTCTATTACAGCCAAAGCTTTTTATCATATCCCTTCTCAGGACGGCATTACAGTACTTAAATTGGAAAATTTGCCCTTTGATTCTGCAAGGCACTTTGGAGGTCAAATCCTAATGGGTATGAGAACAGTGAGCATTTTTGTTGTTGTTGTTGTTGTCATTAAAGGTCTTTACTGTTGCCCCTTAAATATGTATTTATCAAAACTGGCATCTTCAGAGTGTAGCAGTATATCCTTACATATTTACAGATGATTTCTCTCTTGCAGGCTGATCTGTCTGTGGAAAGCAACTTCCTGGACCAAACAAACATCACACCATGGGAAAGTATGTTCTTTGTGACCAAGAAGACATTGTCTTCAGTAGCTGATGAGCTTCAGAGAACGGGATTATTCTTCCCCCTCACCTTCTCTCCTACCTAAGAGAATTATTCATCTAGGATCACTAGCATACTATCTCAGAAATAGCAAGGCTATCTTTGGGAATACTTTGAATCTATTACCTCTTAGAATGCAATTAAACACAAAATCCACCTACTTGGATTGAAAAGAAACAAAAGAACTATTTAATTTCAAATCCGTGCAGAAAGCAGCTCACCCATGAAGAAATACATCTTACAGTTATCACCTGTGCAGCTTCTCTTACATTTCCAGTTGTCTTAGAAATGACTGATGGTAACCTTAAGATCACAGTCTCATTCTGTTAGCATATATCGCTCATATTTGGTATCCAAATGACCTTTACATTACTACATCAAAACTACTGTCCAAATAGAGATGCGATTTAAGATATCTTATTGTGAGAACAAATGAAAATATGCATATACTGAGGTAAGCTTAACTGCTTCCCTCACAGGAGACACCTTTCTAGTCAACAAGGCAAAATAAAACAAGTGAAAGAAGCAGAATTTCCTTCTTCCGCAGAATTCTGCCATCTTAATTTAGCTCTATAAATGCTGTATTTACTGTGAACTCAGTGATTATAAAAGAAGACATACTGTGCCAGATTTAAAATTACTGAAATGTCACATTATAAAGCAGCTATATTTAAAGACACATTAAGACTTGGTGTGTGAGTAATGCAACCTTTCTGAGTTTGGATAAATTTAATTCTCTATGCTATAATTTCCTCTAGCATTTCAAGATGAAGTTACAGAAAATAACCAAATGCAATGATTAATGCGTTCAGAAGTGTATATGTCTCTAAAATAAGGTTCTAGGCTATTAGTTTAGCACGAATTTTAAGAATACAATACAAATTCTACCCCTGACTGCAATTTAGTGATTCCAGATCATGGTGAGAGGTTATCTGAAAATATAGGTTCTACATCAAGCTATACTCATAGCAATAAAAAAAACAAGGGGGAGGGGATGATACAGACTACTGTTTCAGCACATAAAATCAGGAACATTTAAGATGCTTTCATGGACCTCATTACATATACTTGAAAAGGAACGATCAGCTTAGGAACAGTCACACAAAACTGCATTTCATACGTGCAGTAGAACAGTAGCAAGGTTGCTTTATTCTGCTCTAATAGAGACTCCAACAGATTTTCAAGTGAGATAACCCAAACTACACAGCACCAGCAAGAATATACCCAAAGCAGATGCCTCATGTGATAATCAGCAGTGCCTGGAGAACGAAGGTAAAACAAGCCTTGCCTTCCACATGCCTAATCGAATACCTGCCTCATTTTCATGAAGACTAAAGTCAGTGGCACAATATTCAGAAATAATTAACGTCTGTGAAGCTTACCCCTAATGGAAAGACAGCTTTGATTTTCTAGGGTCTTTCCAAAGGATATAAGCAAGCTACTAAGAATAACAGCTCTCTTCTCTAAATGTATACAGTAGCCTTTCCCAAGGACTATAATAGTGAGATATCCCAGCCAGAGTATTCTAAATTCAATTAAGGGTAGAAAAAAACCCCCAAACTATTAAAGAGGACATACTGTCAAAGAGAATTTTCAAATTCACTCAAAGCATATAATTTACGTGGTGTATCAATAGGGGAAAAACTTCTATGGAAGCAGTCCCTAATGTGGCATGCACTGATTTTCCTTGCTGATGGATCCTAAGGAGACCCTTTCTTAGTGCTGAGTAATGAAGCCTTGCAACCGCACATTTTAAGGAATTTAGGAGCCATATACCGTATACTAACCTATATGTGTTTGAGCCATAACATCAGCTAGTCTGTGTGCAGCACCACTGCCTCCACTTTGTGTTGAGGAGGAGGAAGTGGTTGACGTGGTAGAGCCGTGGATCGCTTGACTGATCCAATGTTCCATGTTTATACTTCCTTGACTTGAGGTGGGAGTTCCCTGGGAGTCGCCCTGTACGGAGCCTTCATCTTCTGAACCAGAAGAAGTATCTAGTAATTAAAAACAGCCTGTTAACTTGCAGTGCTTTCAGGTTTTCTTAACAAACATACAGCATGTTCATATTACTAATCTAAAGATAACTGCCATTAAGCAAAACTCATGAAGGCAGGCAGACATAATAAGAAAAGTCTGTAACACTGAAAGCCCTGAAACAGAGTCAGCTGCACACTGCACTGAGAGAGCTTTCCTGCTCTGAGGCCATGGCTTATGTATTACTCTACAAGAATAAGGATAATAAAACAATCTTCCTTCATAATATGGCTTGAGAAACTTCTGATGATCTCCAGCCATATATTAACAGTACAGAATACCCAGAATAGTTTCCCCAGCTGACTCCACAAAGTGTGAAACACTTTTCCAACTGTGGAGAGTACACCCTTCAGTGAGAAATGGAGATCCACCTGGATGCAGCAAGTACAAGACTGCATGAGATGTGGAGCATTTTCACAGTCTAGTAGATAAAAGAGAGATAAATTTGGAAAGGAATGGCACAAATAATTGTAAAGTTGTAACATTACAGTGTTAGGGAATAAACCAGAAACTTAAAAGGAACCCTGGCTGACAAACAATATGACTAGCGGGCCATAGTTAGGTCCTTGTAAGACCAAAAGAACCAATGCAAGTTGAGGTAGCATAAAGGGCAAAGCAATTATGCGAACTACCCCTATTGACATTCCAACCACTAAGTTCACCTTCTCTTCAAACACTCTTCAACATGATGCTCAGTGTGCTTCAAATGACATCCACATTACTCTCTATGCATGCAGATTATTAGCCTTTAGCAGCACAAAGAACCATTTTTAAAATTCTCATAAAACACGCAGAGATGCTCACCTGGAGGTGTATAGGCATCCATTGATGTTTGCACCACCAATGAACGTCGCTTTGAGGGCATGGGGACTGCCATTTTCCTTTCTTTATGTTTAGCAAGGGCTGCCTGAACTGCTTCTGTGTGGACATCTGGAAGGAAAGAGATATTTCAAGTTAGACATTTCAAGACAGACAGAAGCTGTTTGTTTGTGCATTCAGTGCACCTGCACGCAGGTTCGTTCGAATGCCAGCTCGGCTGACAAGACATACTGCATGATGAAAGGCCAGGAACGTACAAGATCTCAGAGGAACTGCGGGAGCTCTTCTCACAGTAGGAAAAGCAGCTATAGTGAAAAGTGCTGTACCGACAAACAAGCCCTTTGAGCTGGATGATATTCCCAGAGCAGTGCTGCAGTATTTGCAGAGCAGGAAGACGGCTTCCCCAGAGTAAACCGCTGTTTAACCAAGAACTGTTACTTCAGCAGCCATCACTCTTTTCAGTGGAAGTATAGTGTACTAACATTGCCTGTATTTTAAATCAATGGGGTTTCCAATATATACAAAAGTCACACAGACTATGTGAACAGAAACATTTGCTTGAAAGGTGAGAGGTATGTGAAATGTCACAAGAGAAATGGCAGCAGTTCCCCTATTCCCAAATCAAAGAATCACAGAATGACTTGGAAGGGATGTTAAAGCTCATTCAGTTCCCACCCCCTTGCCATGGGCAGGGACACCTTTCACTAGAGCAAGTTGCTCCAAGCCCCATCCAACCCGGCCTTGAACACTGCCAGGGATGGGGCAGCCATAGCTTCTCTGGGCAACCTGTGCCAGCACCTTACAACCCTCACAGGAAAGAATTTCTTCCTTATGTGTAATTTAAATCTCCCCTCTTTCAGTTTAAATCTACTCTCCCTTGTCCCATCACTTCATGCCCTTGTAAAAACTCCCTCTCCATTTTTGCTTTAGGCCTCTTTTAGGCACTAGAAGCTGGTCTGCGGTCTCCCCTGAACCTTCTCTTCTCCAGGCTGAACAACCACAGCTCTCTCAGCCTGTCTCCAGAGCAGAGGTGCTCCAGTCCCTAATCATCTCTGTGGCTTCCTCAGGGCTCGCTGAAGCAGGTCCACGGCCCTCTTGTGCTGAAGGCCCCAGAACTGAATGCAGTGTTCCAGGTGTGGTCTCAGCGAGGTCTCACTTGAGTGAGACCTGCTGGACATGCTGCTTTTGATGCAGAATCCTCCTCCTGCTTCCATCACTCAGCATTATTCACAGAAAAGTAAGTATTATGTAGGGTTCACCTGAGATGGAATGATAAGAAAAATCACCCGGAGCACAGGCCTGGTGCTTTACAGGCAGGTGCTACACACAGCCCACACCAGCCCACTCCAAAGCATCCAACAATCCCTTCTCCATGGGGACATCCCCAGTGAAGGGCTTCTCTACCTTTCACAAGTATATACAGCTGTCTGCCTCCCAAAGTTGAAAAAGGCCATTTATCATGTCTAAAAGGTGCTAATGACATGCTTTCATAATGACTTTCATGTGTAAATTCTTTAATTGCTACCATAACTATAGACTGAAATAAGTCTGCCCTTAGTTTACTACCTTGCACTGCTGTCTGTGTATTTCTGTGTGTTTAGAACAAGAAACACATGAGGAGACTGTGTGCAAAACACATAGCAGCCAACAAAAGTCACTGCTGGTTTTTGACCCTTTGGCTACACATTGAATCTTTGGCATGCAGCTGCAAGCACATTAGATGTTGCCTTTTAACCAGTCACTCTTATCAGCTGTAGAAAAAACAGCAAGTTGTGTGCATAATTTAGCTATTCTCATTTATGAAGTAGGAGCATAGTGAAAACAAGTTTAATCCAAAGTGATCCCACTTCTGCTGCTGCTGAATCTGTTTGAAGATCACCCTCGTGGCCTGGGTTGGCAGCACATAGCTTGTTTCTTTCCTACTCCTGCGTCGAAGTAGTGGCAGCTCTGAACGCACAATGTTCCGCAAGAAGATCAACAGGAAATAGAAGAGTGTATGTATCTTTACATAAAAGCTGCTGGTTGGATCACATCAGTAAAAGTAACTTGCTGTAAATAACAACTAGAAAGGATGACTAGAAGCATTAGATGATACACTCTGCTTATAAGCTGCAATGCCTGGTTTTTAATAATGGTGTTCCCTGCCTTCTGCCAGGGTAAGCACCTCTCAGTGAAAAACTGCAGGGAAGAATAGGTCTAAGAAAACAAACATTATCAGCTGCTTCTGTGAATTGTTTTCTGCCTTTGTTTTAAATCATGAAGAGGATGAGCATGTCAGCAAAAGCAAAGCAAGAAAAGCAAACAGCAAGGCTGGAAAACCATACCTAAAAGATAAAAGCCATGCAGGTGATGGACCAAAACAGAGGAGGACTGCAATGCTAACACCAAACCAGAAAGCAACTTACCTTCTGTAGAGTCTGTGAAAAGTATCAGACTAACAAAATAAACAACGTAAACCTTTATGTAACAGCATGTCCTCAGGATAAATCCCTACCTGCTCACCCCATACCTGAACATGCTCACTAAGAGTTTGCATTTCTTATCCAAGAAATGGAAAATTCTTGATTTTAATTCAAAGGATAACAACTAGATATCAAGCATTAAAAATGAGCTTTCCATTAAAAAAAAAAACAAAAACAAACAAAATAAACCCCTCAAACCAACAAAACTCCACTGCAATTTTTAGAAGAGAATGAACTTTGCTGATCAAGAGAGGAGGAATCATTTTATTTTGTGTGTTATTGTACTTAGGATTGGTTTTTACTGTAAGTGTAAGGAGGGAGACGAGGTGTAACTCAAAGTTTTTTAAAGGACAGATGACAGAAAATCATTATTCAACTGCTTTGTGACAGCTGGACACCGAATCATCATCACTTGTGAATTCTTTGATTTCTTTTTTGATAGGTAAACTCATCAGCTTAATTAGAAAACATTCTGCAGGTTTTTGATTTTCAAATGAGTCCACAGAGTCCAGGGATTTAACTGTTTTCTTAACAGAGCACATGCCTGATACGTTTATCTGTAATGGGTTACTGTGGAATAAACCAAACTACAGGTTCCAAAAAAATCCCAAAATAAAACGCACAAAGCCTCCCCAGGAAACCAAAGACAATGGAAAAGATAAGAAACTGAATAAACAAGGGGGAAGCTGATTGAGGAGAAGGAACATGCACACCTGCCCCCAGCCTAGCCTACAAGCTCAACTATTCTGAAGGCATTACTCAGAACACAGAGGTTTCAAAGAAAACAGAACATGTGTCTAGAAAAGGCTGATGACTGCAGTCCCAAGGTGGTCCAGGGACTACCAGTGAGAGCTTACAAGCTTTTAGGGGGAAGAAAAAGATGACTGCAGAAACAGTCAAGCTTGGATGAAAAAATCTTTTCACAATGTTCTCTTCCAGGAGTGAAACTCTTGGCTACATGAAGTGTCCCCTAAGCAGATAAAAAAAGGCTAAGGATAAGATAAAGAATGAGCAGCAGCCTATATAGTTTGTATATAGGTTCCTTTTTCAATGAAAGCCTACTGATGAGTTCTGAAGATGCTCTTCAACCTGTTTTGGCAGTCTTCTATAGAGCTGGAGCTGTTAAGCTCATAAACAGCATTCAAGCCATTCATACCTAGAGTCTAAGTCCCAAAGAACTGAGAAATCAGAGGCGATGGAAAGCCAGACCGACACTTCAGTGTCAGGTATGCATTTTCCATACATATGCTTTGCTTTTCGGTTTCAGCTTTGATTTTCTGAGCTACAAGACAACTTTGAAGTGATTTCCAGATCAAATCAAAAGTTACCTCAGTAAAAGTTGCAGCTACATTCCAAGCTGCCATGTGTTGGAGGATCCCAGGTGAATTTTTCAGTCGTTTGGAGTGGCTTTCTGAAAACAGTCAGACTGAAAATTGTCTTTCAGCTTTAAACTTCATTCATGCTATAAAAATGTCATCATTCAAGGCCTGATGTGGTTCTGGGCAACTTGATCTAGTTGAAGATGTCCCTGCCCATGGCAGGGGGTTGGACTAGATGACCTCTGAGGGTCCCTTCCAACCCAAACTATTCTATGTATCTATGAATCTATGGATCACAAGGAATGTTAACCAAAATACAAATAATAATCTCTTTATGTAACTTTATGCAGCATGGGTTTAAACCTCAATCAAAATGGACAGTCCTTGGCAAAGGGTGACCCTGATGATTTGCTTCTCATCAGTTTGAGCAAGAGTGTGGTAGCTCTTCGCCTTTATCTCAGTGAAAGATAGGCTATGCTGCCCACCATATTGCATGTAGGTGACCCATCCTCTCCCCCTACTTGCCCACAATTTGTCCCTAGCCACTACTGAAAAAATATGAGGAGACTTGGCAACAGAAATTTATAAAGGAGTAACTGGAAACTCCTTGTTCACTGAACTAAGGAAACTACATTTGTGATACACACTGGAACAAAGTAAAATGACGATAAAAAACCATATCCAAGCTTCTTTGGGACAGAAAACTATCTTTCCCCCCACATCCCATCAGCACAAAGCAGTTTGTGTTCTCCACATATCAGACAGAGCATCAGCAGGGAACATCACATTAGAATCTCAAACCATCTCTGGCAGGGTGATGCCCCTTGCCTTGCAGGTCTGACAAAAGGGTCTGAACTGACAAAACTGTCTGAACTTCTCTATCTACTCTGGCACACTCCAGCTAACTGAATTCATCATATTGTGATTAAGCATTGCTTTAAAACACATATTTCTTGTTAAATTTTCCTGAAAAAAATCATTCAAGTATGAAGATTTTGTCCTGAAACACTATTAGGAAATTTCATTAAAAAAAGAAAAAAGATATCAGCAAAAAAAACACCTCTCTTCTCTTTCCTCATAGTGTGACATGCTACAATTTCTCACCTACTATAAACTTCTGATAGGGTTTCAAACATAGATCTTTATCTAATTGCACTCAAACCTTCTGACAAAAAGTCCCAAGTCTAAGTGGAAAGAAAATGCTTTTAGGTGAAATATTCTTTCATATAGAAGTCTGTGACATTCTAACTACACTGTTACAGCTGATAAAACCAATCTAGGTCCTGACCCTTTAAAGCACTGCTATAGGTAACAAAATCTTTATAGTCTTCCCACCTGGCTTTTCCACAGGAAGGTCCCAACAGAAGATCTAGAGCATAGCATAAAATATCCTCTATCTACAGTACCAATGTGCAGCTCCTTATCTTCTATTGTCCTCCTCTGTTTCAGGTTGGACAACGATATATTGAATCCAATTTGTGAGTTTGTATTTAGGGAATCAATAAATAGGAAAGAGTAAAGCAACACGCTTGGGAGAGCTGTTTAACCCATATTGTTGTTATCAACCTGGTTTTAAGCATCCAACCTGACATGTATTTCTTAGAGGCTGCCTGATAATACTTAGCAAACTTAAGACAAAGCAGCTCTGTCTCCAGTCTTTTCTCTGTTGCATACAGGCATTTTTATTTGTTTTTTCTCTCCCTTTACTTTCTATGACAGGATATAGAGGTCAAGCATAATTCTGAGAGCAAAGTCAGTAAACGAAATACAAAGGAAGTGGACTGTAAAAACAAACACACGGTAGAGAAAGTTCCCCTTCAAACAGCTAACAATCTATTAAACGAGATGAGGCCTCAAAACAAGAGGGACAGAAATTAGAACTTGCATAGAGAATAAGGGTCCATAAGCTAAGACTCCCAGAGCGACGACCCATAGCTCTGGCCACTGCACTGTATAATCAGACACTCTCATCTATTGCAAATAGAGGTAAATGCCTCATTCCATCAGCAGGAAAAGTTACCCAGATTACCCAGGAGGTGCTCTGCTTAGTGCAGTCACTCTTTTCATCTGGTTTATCTCATAACTTTGCACAATGTTGTGCTCCTTGTTTAACTGAAAGGCTTACGAAAAAACCCAAACCAATCCACCAACATACATTACTATACACCA
>JBCJKH010057231.1:29403-42362 GCA_039877255.1 Loriculus beryllinus | reverse complement strand
AGGAAGGAAGATCCGGTAACCGCGGGAAAAGGGGGGGGGGTCCCCGCCGCCACGCGCCTTCCCGCCACCCGCGGGGACCCCACGTCACCGTCACGCGCCGGGATCCCCCCTAGCAACGGCCGCGGCCGCCGCGCGCCCACCCGGCCCCGCGTAACCCGCCGGCCCCGCCCCGCGGTTCCGATTGGTCTCGCACCGCCCACAGCGCTAACGCCATTGGCTGGTGAGAACGTTCGTCAGTCAAGAGCTGGGCGGGGCTCGGAACAGCCTTAAAGGGGCCGCTGCGGGGTCGTGCCGCGTGCGCCCGCGGGAGAGGGACGGGAGTCCTGGCACCGGGGGGGTTCCCGGGGGGGGTCCCGGGGATGGCGCTGGGGGGGGACACGGACACAAGGTCCCGGTCCTGTCCCTCCGCCAACCGCCTCTACTTCCGGCTCTGCGCCGTGACGCAGGGGCACGCTGGCGCCGCGGGGTCGCGCTCGACGTGGCCCGGTACCCGGAAGCGAGGTGCGGCCGCCGGTGCCGCCGCCGTTCCCGTCATGTGAAGCAGCGGGACCGGCTCCTTCAGGTGCGCGGGCACCGGAGCGCGCCGGGCCCCAGAGACCCCGGGGGGAGGAGGAGGGGGTTGGGCAGGCAGGGGACCCCGGTGCCGTCGGTGGGTGCGTGTGAGGCCGCTCCGGGACTGGGGGGGGCGAAAGGGGGTAGGTCCGGTACCGACGGCCTGGCAGGGTGCAGGGGGCCCGGTTACCGGGGTCTCGGTTCCTGGTGCTGAGCCGCCCCCTGCAGTCCCGCAGGAGCGATGGAGCCCACGGCCTCGCAGGTGTTCTGCGGGCGGGTGCTGGGCATGGTCAACGCCGAGGACGTCAACGCCATCATCCTGGCCCAGAAGAACATGTGAGTCCCGGGGGAAACGGCACCGGCACCGGGAACCTCCCGGGGTCCGTGCCGAGCTCCGTCCGCTTCCCCCGCGCAGGCTGGATCGGTTTGAGAAGACCAACGAGATGCTGCTCAACTTCAACAACCTCTCCAGCGTCCGCATGCAGCAGATGAGCGAGCGCTTCCTCCACCACACCAAGACGCTGGTGGAGATGAAGAAGGATCTGGACGGCATCTTCCGGAGGATCCGGTGGGCAGCGGGGACGGGAGCGGTGCTGCGGGTCTGGGTGGGCTGCGAGGGGTGGAAGGGAGAGCACGGAATGGTCTTGGAGGTAAAAACAACGAGGGGCAAACATGCAGACAAGCTGCTGGGGCTTTGGGATCCCTCAGCCCCGCTCCAGCTGGGATGGGCTGTGCTCCCTTGGGAGGGAGCTGGCACTTGGAGCACCCCATGTGCTAGGATGGGGTGGTGGGGAGGGAGCCCCAGGAACCTCCAGGGCTCGGTTGTGGTATCCATGAGCGGCTGCTCTGCAGCCTCACCTCTCCCTCCTGTCCCCAGGACGCTGAAGGGGAAGCTGGCGAAGCAGTACCCGGAGGCCTTCAGCAGTGAGTGAATCCTCCCAGCGCGGGTTTCCCCTCTGGTTTCCCTCCCGTTCCTTAAGGATGCATCGGGTGGTTTGTGGGAGTCGGGAGAAGCCGTTGAGACATCCACTTGTGCTAAAAGTCATCTTGATTGTATGAAAGGCGTTTGGGAGATGTTCCAAATGGCGGCTAACTGATGTGGCATCACTTTATGTATTCGTTACGTGGGCAGACAACACGTTAGCACCGAGCCAATTGTCCTGCTGGGGCAGCAGCACCAACACCTGCACCTTCCTTGCAGACATCCACGAGTCTCCCATCCTGGAGGACGACGACGACTTTGACCCCATCCCGAAGAGCACCACGACCACCATCGCTACCTCGGAGCAGAGCACGGAGTCCTGCGACACCAGCCCCGACGTCATCTCCCCCACCACGAGCCAGGAGTTTGAGGATTTATCCCAAGGCCAGTACGATTTACGGGCCGTGAACGGACAGAGTCTCACAGACGAGGACACAGCCGATGGCCTGGACTAGGCAGCGGGTCCCTGCGGAACTTTCCGTGCTGTGTTTATAGCGGGCTCTCTCTTTGTCGGGAAGAGGGACGCGAAAGCGGGGGCTGGACGGGGTCATCCCGGTCCCGGTGTGACCCCCGCGCCTCGCTGGGGCAGAGCAGTAAAACGCGGCTTTCAAACGCCTCTCGTCTCGTCTGTGCGCTCCGGAGCCCGCTTGGGGCGCGGGTGGGCTCCATGGAGGTTGGAGGGGCCCGATCCTCCCGTGCGCCCGTCGCCGCCGGTGCCCGGTACCCGTGTGCTGCCCGGTACCCGTGTGCTGCCCGGTACCCGTGTGCTGCCCGGTACCCGTGTGCTGCCCCGCACCGGGCGGGGCGGGAGGCGCGGGGCGGGTCCCGGTGCTGTAGCACGCAGCGGTCGGCAGGGGGCGATCGGTGCCACCCGCTCACGGGGCGGGGCGGTGACGCGGGCTTCGCGCGCATTCCGGTTCCGGTCGCCCCTTTTCTCAGCAGCGAGGCCGCGGGTGCGAGCGGGCGGGGATCGGGACCGGGATCGGGATCGGGGAGGGGGGGGAGGAAAGAAAGAAGGAGAGAAGAGGGGGAGTAGAAACTGGGTTTAAACCACGACAGAATGTATGGAGAAAAAATCAGCAAGACTGAGTGGGAGAAGGGAGGTACTCCTTGCCAAGAGCCCAGGTACCACAACAACCCTACCATCAGTATCTTTCCTCCATGCTACCAGCTGAGAGATGCTGATTCCACATATGGCATTTCTCAAAACACTCCATTTCTCGGCTCCCAGCTCTATACTTATCCACTGCTGTGCCTTTTAAAACCTATCCAAATAGTTCATGTAGCACATGTGCTCTCACTTGCTGGTCTTTCCTCTAGGACACCGTGAACCCTTAGATATAGAGGCAGTGCAATTTCACTTATGCTGCTATTTCCCACACCATTTCTGACATCTGGAAAACTCAGTTTCTAGAGCTCACTGGCGTCATTTTTCTTCAGTTGCTCCAGGCAGTGCAGAACACTGGTCACCTTCAAGGCTTCTCAGGACCTCATGAGAAACAAGACACTTCTTTGGCCAAAACTATCTGTCATATCCTCATCTCATCAGAGGAGAATTCTACAGCAGAAATCCTAGAGCCAAGTGCTGCTATCTCACTCCTAACAAAAGCATGTACATTTGAACATACTACACCAGATTCCCTAGAATTTAATGCTGATTTTTTCAGTTTTTAATTTTCACTGGTGCATACTTTCTTTAGTATTCCCATCATACCTTTCTTTTTTGCTTTTTTTTTACTGACAGGTGTGGAATTACTAAAAGGCAGGTCTTGGCACATGAGAAGATGCTCTGGTTTTCAGCACTGGGATTGAGAACTGAAGCTTTTTTTGGTTTGGCATAATCTGAAGGCCACAGAGGTGTCCCTTTGAAAAAATGAGGTTCGTAAGGTCCTGACATTTCATTTCTCCATGTTTTGAACATCCAGCTGAGGAAGGATATGATACTTTTCTCTGGAGAGGAGATAAAAGAGGTGCTGAAGGTCTCTGAAGGAGAGTTGCTTTCTGAATGGCCATGAACTGCAGACTTGGGGGAGATTTATCACGATCAAGAAAACAATTTATAATCAGGAGGATGTGCCCAGTTTACCTGTGGCATATTTGGTTTGGAACGGCCACAGCAGCAGGTACTGCTGTACTGTGCTGCAGCCTTTACGTGGCAGTAGAGCCCAGCTCTGCCTCAGGCCACCAGGACAGCCAGCCACAGGCAAGGAGCCAAACTCTAACAGCCCTATAACTTCAGGGCTGCACTGTGGAGAGGTCACAGATTACTATTTTAAGCACCAAACCAGTGAGACCATTCTTCCAAAAGCAAGACAGCTGATATGATGGCATTTTAAAGAATGGTGGCAGAAGCTTCAGGTCCTTCTACAAGGGATTTCAGTGTTACAATGAGCAGAATGCAGTTAGTATTAATCAGGGAAAAATCAGGTCCCTAGTAACTGTATGGAAGACATATAGGGCCAACATCTCATTATTCAACTGAGTTAGTTCATTTAGACAGCATGGTAAGACTGTGAAAGCTAAGCCATTCAGGTTACCTACTTGTTTACTCTACCAAGTAATTCCTATCTCCTTATCTCAACACACTATACCAAATCCATGGATTTGCAGCTTTCAAAAGTACCTGAGAACTCTAGTTTTTCAACTGCACTAAGGAAACAAAGCTGAAGTTACGTCTACAAGACCATCATTGACTTCATATTCGTGTGCCTGATCTTGCAGTCATGTCACTGGAACCAGATCAAACCAGATGCTGATGTCTATTCGGCATGGAGAACAGAAGACAAATGTAGGCCAGTTTTAACCTGACTTACCTGAAAAGTCACTGGCCAGAAAAACCTCTTGGCAAAATACTTATCCAGCCTCCAGCAACATTTGGCTTCAGTGTCATCTCAAGACCCCAGATAATGTTATACTACAGGCACTGGTTAAAGAATGGCAGCTGCTAGGAGAAAAACACTGCCGCAATCGACATTTGGGAAACCTTTTCAAATACTGTTTCTAAGTGAATAAATAATACGAGAGGTTTTATATTCAGCAGTAAACAAATAAAAAATGTTTTGAGTTAGTATCAGCTAAACTAGCTGCCACATTTCCATACAGTAAATAACGTAGTTTAACCCTGCAATGATGCAGTTACTACACTTACAGCATTACCCGTTTCTCTAGATATCTGAAAAATTATTACAGCAGCTGATATTTTGTAACACAATGTTCAGGATTTCTTCCTATAAAAAAATGAAGCAGCCAGAAAAAATTTAAGCCTTTTTGGTTTTAAAGAATTAGACTAAATTCCCAATGTGGGCTGAATTCTAAAATCAAATTATCTTTAAACACAAGGAGTATTAGGAACATTTGGAGAAAGAAGAAAAAAAAGCTTCTATAAACTCAGAGTCAATTTTATTTAGAATATAAAAATCATAGAAAGCAGGTTTTCAAGCTAATAGTGCTGAAAAACTCTATCACAACATTAATGAAATAATGATGATGATAATAACAACAACAACAATAATGAACAAAGTGAAAAAATAGGTAAGTATTTAAAATGTCACAGTCTGACATTTTCCATAATAAAAGAGCATAAGTTGAAGGTGATGTTAGTGGCAGCAATGACTTTGAGTCTCCAAAGAGAATTCATTAAACAATCTTTGCTGACATCTAAATTTATGTAAAAAGCAAGGCATGGAAGGAGAGTTTGATGATTTTCAGGATGTTAGTTTTCCAATTAGGAAAACCTTACCAAGAAGGGGCAGAAAAAGACTTTGATAAGAGCTGCAGTAGAGGACTTGTTTGCAGATGTCAACTGAAATAAATGGTGCAAAAAAACTAAGAAAGGAAATGTCTTCAAGTGAATTACTTATTGGTTAAAGACTGTGCATTCATTCTGGTTTGTGCCTTTTCCAAGAAGATGTGCCAAATATGCTAGCAAGCATTGAAACTGGGTAAAAGTTAGGATCGAATAATCAGTGTGATCAGAACAGAGATGTTAAAGTACTAAGTACAACAAAGCAACAAGCAAAACAAAGACTTTTACCTGAAGCAAATCTGAATCTGTAGACAAGATAACAAGAAAGAAATCTGACTTGCAAGTTTGTAACCTGCAGTAACAAGCAAGTATGAGTCATGAGACCAAGAAATAAATAGACTTCTGATCTCAGAGGCAATGTACAGAAGAAGGGGAGAACAAAATTCAGAATAAGAACATGGCACTTATCTTAGTGATCTTAGAAGATCTTAGCAAAGATCTTCTGAAACTAAATTTGAAGAAGATGACCTCATAACTCTTCAAAACTGCAATGGAAGTTTACATTTACCTTCATCAACATTTGCTACATACAGTTGGAAGAGAGTGAAGATGCTGTAGGTGTTCAAACCAATTTGCTGGATTGCTCAGTGACTTGGTGAGGAGTCACGCTATACAGCAGTCAAGGTAGGAATTCAAAGCCCTGCAGTAAGTCTCCAAAATACTGTCAAGCTTTCCAGGTTTAACACCAAGGACATTTTCAGAGCAGCAAGAGAGTTCTGGATTTATAGTATATTCCTGACTTTCCTAAGATGAGACTCCTGCATCAACAAGCAACCCTTTGCACTCAATCCCTTACTTTTCCTCTCAGCAGCAAAATTTGTGTCTTTATTACTTATATATAACATTATAATGTTCCACTCCGTAAGGCAGGACCTTATGTACCATTTCACTGAACAAATGCCTTCCTTTCAAGGCAGCAGGCAGTGACCAAGAAGTTGCAACACCAACTCAGAGCACTCTAGGGGTATCAGGACAGGCACACAGGGAAGATGTATGTGATGTCTCCTTTCATTCATCCCCAAACTGACTCAACATCTTTGTTTACAAATTGCAAGCATAGCTCAAGCAGACAAATTCCAACACACATTTTTTGAATGGAATGGCTCTGGAGAGTCACAGCTTGGAGGTTTGAAGACCATGGGTTGCACACCTACAAATTAGACTATTTCAGGAGTGGCATTTTTACTTGTTTGAAAACACTGGGTAGAAATCAATCAGTATATAATGAGGGAGAAGCTTCTAAGAGCTGATATATAAAGGCCTTATTAGGCAGATCCTACAACCATCATTCAGTGGAAAACTGGCAGCATCTACAGTGTGAACCCAAGGTTTCTGAGAGGAGAAGGGAGTTTTTCGAATTTATCAGAATGGTCTGGACAGAAATTCACTTTCTCTGCCAGCATTTATCATTTCACTTTCCTTTAAGTAGGACTGGCAAGCTCTTTGACTACTGGAATGAGCCAGAGATACGTTACAAAAGGTTTTCTAAGGAGTTCTCTAATTTTCCACAGTTGTGTCAGCACAATAACACAACTTGCGGACAGCAAGATGCACCTCAAACACAATCCAGAACCTCCACAGTTGGCTCTTTGGTGCCTTCTGCAACCATCACTCCCTGGCTCCCGACTCCGAGCTCACAAGGTTTTCTCTGCCACAGCAGTTGATGGGTGCTGCCCTTATTCTGCTGCAAGAGAGAGGCAGCACTGGACAACCAGACCTTGGCTTTCTGGCTGCCATCTGAGAAGCATGCTTAATACTGCAGCAGTTGAAACAACAGCTGAGCACAGCTACCCTTCATCCAGTTAAGATGTAGTACATGCAGTTTATGCCTTCAAAGGTAAAAGTAGTTTCAGAGTTCGCTTTTCCTTCAGTTATAAACCAATCACTTTCCTTCACTTGTTGTTATATCTGGAGCAACATCGTGAAGATACTTGGATCCCATTCATTTGGCAATGAGATTTTACCCTTTTGTTCGTCTTTGAAACTGGTTTTACCTTCCCTTAATCAGTGCTTCTGTTTAGGGCATAATGATGTTCCCAACTTGCTATACTTCAAGTTAGATAATTTTTTCATGGTATTCATCAAACTAGAGTCACTACAACAAAATCTAGCTGTGTCACAGAACCATAGACTAGTGGGGGTCAACAGGAACCTCTGGAGATCATTCAGTCCAACTCCCTGCTCAAGGCAAGATCACCTACTTGCTTGGGGACATGTTTTGAATGGATCCAAAGGTGAAGACACCACAACCACTCTGGTCAACCTGCACCAGTGTTTAACCACTCAGAGTAAAAAAGCTTTTTCTTATGCTTAAATGGAACTTTAACTTTTTCTTATGCTTAAATGGAACTTTAATGGAACTGTCTCTTGTTCTGTCACTGAGCACCACTGAGAAGAAGAGTCTGGCTCCATCTTCTTTATTTCTCCAAAGCTACTTATATACATGGATATGAACCCCTGAGCCTTCTCTTCTCTATAACTCCAGCCCTAGCAGCCTCTCCTCACACAGAAAAGGTTATGTTCCTTTAATAATTAATTCCTTTAATGATTCCTCTAAACATCTTTGTGGTCTTTTGTTGGACTCACTCCAGTATGTCCAGTCCATATCTGTGTTGTACTGGGGAGCCCAGCACTAGACCCAGCACTCTAGATGTACCTCACAAGTGCTGAGCAGAGGGAAACAACCACCTCCCTTCACCTACTGGCCCTCCTGGGCCCACACTTTCCCTACTCTTCCTTCTGCTGCTGGTGTGCCTGCAAAAGCCCTTCTTGCTGCCCTTCATGTTTGCTGTCATTCAGTTCCAGACAGATACACTTTGGATTTGTAAATCCACCCCTGCATGCTTGGACAGTGTCTCTGTATTCATACAACAAGTATCTCCCATGTATAACTACTACATGAGTTTACAGGAAAATTCCCTTTAAAGAAGCAAAGAACAGAACCAGCTATTTTAACTTTTCATTCCAGTTCTGTGGACTTCAATTCTACTTACCCGATCTATAGCGCTCATCCCGTGACCCTGAGGACCTGCGTCGGTGATATCGAGAGGAAGAGGATGGAGTAACAGGAGTTCGACGTTCTTGTGGCAATGCCTGGTCCACCCCTGCATTAATTAAAAGACAAAACAAACAGCTCATTCTGATTGAATGTCAGAAGCTTCATAGTGAGGAAGAGGAGTTCAGCCTACCCTAGAAGCAGAAAAAGAGCACCCAGTGGCTAAATCACGCCATGTCAATTGGTTACATGGTACTTGCCTCTTGTCAGCTTTTCTGGTGTGGTTATTTTGCTGGCTCTCTGTAAGACAACCTTTTTCCAAGATCATAGACTACATAAGAAGAGCATACAGGCAGCAAGTTCGGTGATGCTGTTTTATTTTGCCAAACATGACCTTTCATAAAGTAGTATTCAGGAAATATTTTGACGCGCTAATAAAAGCAGGCACGATTGCAAAGGATCTTGAAGCTTTCCTGCAAATTGGTTAAAAGCAATTCCTAATAGTTTATCTATATTATATATATAATGCATATATATATATATATATATATAGTCTATATAATATCGAATATTTTAGTCTTCCCAGTGTGCACTATCTAAAACCTCTTGCAGTTGTATGACATCAACTGGTGACAAGAAAATACTAACCTACAGAAACTAGATACCCTGTAGGAAGGGAACTGTATTAATACCTATAGGCATTTTTAGCTTCCGAGAGCCAGAGAGTAAACAATAACTGCACCAAACCAGGTTGAAAATACTGACCTGTTCCAGCAAAACAACAAAAATAACTCAGCGTTATAAAATACATACACCTGCAGTGTCTCAGTAAGTATCTCTAAACATCCAGTATTTTTAAGATTCATCCCCTTCTCATAGTGAATTTGCTTTTTTAAAAATAGGTGTTTTCTTGAAGGCTTCTTAAATGACAGCAGTGCTATAACAGCAGTATTGTATATAAACACTTCTAGAAACTAATGTTCCTTGACATCTTCCAGAGAAGGGTGAAATAATTATGCATGAAAACTCAAACAAACAATAGGAAAAGAAAGCAAACCTGCATGTATAATAGTGGCTTAATATGTTACCCTGCTGTCTTCCACAGAAGAACCTGAGCAGACAAGCCTAGTAAGCCCAGAGCCTTAGGCATTGTGATGCACAGGAGCAAAAAACCAGGAGTACCTGAAGAAATGAACTCAATTCTTCCCTATTACATTTGCCTTTAAAAAATAGTTCCCCTATGTGGAACTGTAAGGACAGAAATAAAACTGACCTCTTGCACATGGGGTTTACAGTAGGAAAGACCTGTTAAAATTACTTTATTAAACTATTAAGTATTCAAAGGGATGACTAACAAACAAAGCAATGCTTGGAAATATGTTCATATTTTCCAATTAAAACATAATGTAAACCCTCTCCACTACTATTTTTGAACTATTCAATGCCTGCTTATTGGATAGGGATAAGAGTGTCTGTTTGTCAAAACGAAACCTTTTAGACCAAACAAAAATGCTACGTTGATTTCAAGCAGTCTCAATTATGTTTCAATGGAGCCTTTAAAAAGCATTATTTAAAAGCCATTGTACACTTTGTACACTTATTTCTTTGTGAAAACAAACTGAACTCCAAATACAGTTTCTCTCTTGAATCTTTGGAATATTAGCATCGTCAAGTCCTTGATTTTGTGGAAAAGTGGCTGGTTGGCTGAAAAACATACTTGGAGTAAAATCTCACAGACACATAAAAGACAGTGAATCCATACATTTTCTTCTACTCAGATTGTGACTAATCATTTATACTCTTACATCAAATAAAATGTCTTCATTTTACTGCTCTGCCTCCACACTACAGTACTGTGTAATTTCACTTGCCCTCAAGCCTTCATATTCTTTAAGGCAGGTGACCCTAACTTCACAAATAAGCGGAAGAAATATTTTCTCCTCATTCGTATAGAGTTTTTCCTTCTTTGCGCGGTCACCCTGAGAACCAGCACTATAACATTAACAATAAAATTAATTTTGATGGAAAATTTTCAATACTTCCAGGAAATCACATCCATTTACAAAAAAAGAAACCACACTCCAGAAACATGAATCTAAAAAACTGCTGCTCTGTGACAGAGATCTTGTGAAGAAAGCAGTGCCACAACTTCCCATGGCAAATGACTTGTGTAGGGCAACGGCATGTGGAGAAGAACAAACAAAAATAATTGAGTTGTTAGTACTGAAGTACAACATCATGATTACACAGTAAGAGGGGATTAAATGCATTCTTACAACAACAAAACCACATGGAGTAGGCTTTAGAAACACTGAGGGCAAATTAAGTAGTGAGGAAAAGCATAAGTTTCAGAGGTGCACAGCTGCTGGGGGAGGGAGAACTTTCAGGTAGACCTGAAAGCTGCTGAGAGCTGACAAAACACATTCAGGACTGTGGTTTCCTTCTCCTGGCTGAGACACCTCAAGTGTCTCATTCTCTTCTGCAGCTGTGGGCAGTGCTAAAGGTGTCCAAAAGACAGTGCATGTAAGGTAACCTCAAACAGTTACTCTCTGTCACAGAAGACAGCAGGACACCCCACCAGCAAGGGAGCACGGCTGCCCAATGCACTCTGTAACACTGCAAAGGGCTCTTCCCTCCTCTGGTTCACTACGGAGATTTATGTAGCTACTTGTTCTTAGTACAGGTACAGAAATCTCTCATCTAATCTGAAAATGGAGACACTTGACATAGTTTACCTCCCTCTTACTTTGTATATGTGTTTGTTCTTTTAAGTAAGTCTATTCTTACACAATGGTAATACAGGGTTTCCTCACGCAGTTATGAAAAAGCCCCAACATCCTGCACTAGCAGTCATATAAGGCTGTAGCAAACTAAATGAGAATATCAAAATACCTTCTGCTTTCATGAGGTCTGCAGATCCTTTGATGGCTTTACTTCCCACTTTCCCATAAATATAACAACAGAGAACCTCTACCCAAGTATGGAGCACAACGTGGGAACTTGGCTCTCCAAAAGCTTCCTTCACATGAGGAAGTTAATTCTGTACTGAAATGGCTCTCTGTTTGCCATCTGTGGGGAAACCTCTCTCCACACTAAGCTCCTTTAATGTGAGAAAATGCAGAGCATAGCCCCATTTTGGAGAGACAGTAAGAAAGCTAATGACAGTTCCTTACCGCAGGCTCTGGAGCAGGAATTATCTGGCACTGCCTGGACTCACACCTTCGCTTCCCATGCACCTGCTCCCTCACACAGCACCAACAATGGTGTGAGACGAAGTATACAATAGCAAGAACCTACATGCTTATTCCTGAGTGATGGGTAGGAGTTAAAGCCACACAGAATAATGAACACCATGAAATCACTGAAGTGTTGCCATAAATAACAAAGTGTTAACAGCAGAACTGTTCACCTCCATGTAGGCTCTAGCCATAAAGTGCAGTAACAACCATCTTGTTTTTTCACTTATACTTCTGATCATAACTAAACCCCCAAATTGATAGCTTTCACAGCCAGCACAAAGGGTCCCTGAGTTAAGTGCTAACGCTTGTTCAAGTGCAGCTTTGCATTTGTGAATCAGTGGAAGTGGTGGCACAACGGGCTTTGAGAATTCATACTTGGATCGATTCCTAAATTTAAGGAGGCAGCAGAACAATGAATGGCTTTCATAACAGAAAGAACAGTGTCATGCCAGTGCCCTGTGAGCAGATACAATCACAGTCACTGTCAAACTGGCATCATTCTTAATAACACCAGTCTACCCCAACCTTGCATCTAAAGGACAAACTCAAAAGGTAAGTGCAATTAGCACTAATGATTGACTTATTACAAGTTATGAAGGATTTTTGCAATATGTATCTGCCTGGACCACAGTTATTTTACATAAAAGGCTGAGAAATCAGTGCTTTACACTCATCACATTACACATATGCATTACCAGGTGCACTGGAGCGAGCAGCCACATTCTTGGCACAATCATTAGTTCATTTATCTAATGCTGCCAATGTGGGCTTCAGCTTGCAGATTAAGACACCTATATTTAGGTGTGTACAAGAAGGTGCTTAAGCTAAGCTCTCATTACAAAAAAGAGACTTACGCCAGGACTCACAAGCTTAAACAGAGGTGTCTTCTCAGACATTGTGGACTACGATACCCAGCTTGACCAGAATGGCATACGTCCCCTTTAAGTCCTGTTTTATATGTACTCGCTCTCTGCAGATGTATCTGATACCTTAGGAAATACTGAACAGTATTAGACACTTATCTTGAGGGAACAACATGAGCCCAGTAAAGCTGTCAGAGCTACACTGGTGGTCAGTGGGGGTATCTGCTTCAGAATAAGCTGAAAAGCCCTATGGGTTTCATCATGCTAATTAACGGTGTCTCTTCACATAAGAATGGCAACTTAAATACCAGGTTAACAGGCACGCCACTTAATGCAGATATATCAACCTACAAATCCTAATCTTCAAGCTAGATCCTGCCTCAATTGTATTTAGCTAAAAAATGCAAAAATTTCAGTAGATTTATAGATTTATAGAATCCTAGAACCACAGAATCGTTAGGGTTGGAAAGGACCTTAAGATCATCTAGTTCCAACCCCCCTGCCATGGGCAGGGACACCTCAC
>JBCJKH010057231.1:17670-29000 GCA_039877255.1 Loriculus beryllinus | reverse complement strand
TTTAACCCATTACCCCTTGTCCTGTCACTACAGTCCCTAATGAAGAGTCCCTCCCCAGCATCCCTATAGGCCCCCTTAAGATACTGGAAGGCTGCTATGAGGTCTCCACGCAGCCTTCTCTTCTCCAGGCCAAATGCCACTGAAAGCTAGTTTCATTTTTAGAATCACAGAATGATTTGGGTTGGAAAAGGCCTTAAAGTTCATCCAGTTTGAACCCCTCCCATGGGCAGGGTCACCTTCTACTAGACCAGGTTGCTCAAAGACCTGTGCAACCTGGCCTTGAAGGCTTCAGGGATGGGGCAGCCAGAACTTCTCTGGGCAACCTGTGCCAGTGCCTCACTACCCTCATAGCACAGAGTTTCTTTGTATCTAATCTGAACCTCCATTCTGTCAGTTTAAAGCTATTGCTCTTGCCCTGTCCCTACATGCCCTTGCAAGAAGTCCCTCTCCAGATTTCTTATTGGCCACTTTAGGTACCGAAAAGCTGCTTTTAGGTCTCCCTGGAGCTTTCTCTTCTCCAGGCTGAAGAAGCCCAATGCTCTCAGCCTGCTCCATAGCAGAGGTGCTCCTGATCACCTTTGTGGCCTCTGGACTCTCGTCAACAGGTCCATGTCCTTCTTATGTTGGGGACCCCAGAAGTGAGTGCAGTACTGCAGGTAGGGCCTCACCAGGGAAGAGTAGAAGGGGAGAATGACCTCTCTTGACCTGCTGGCCACACTCCTTTTGATGCAGCCCCGAACAGAGTTGGCTTTCTGGGCTGCAAGCGCATGTCTCTGGCGCATGCTGAACTTCTTGTCAAAAGGCACCATCAAACCCTTCTCAGGGCTGCCCTCAATCCATTCTTTGCCCAGTCTGTAGCTGTGTTTGCATCTTAAGAGCACAGAAGGCACAAAATTGCCAGCTGGAAGCAGGCTCCACCTCCTTCCATCTTCTTTTTTTTTTTTTTTTGCCTTCCATCTCTTTGTTCCTCCTTCTTCTCCCTTCTTTATTACTTCTTTTTGTCACTAAATTGAAGTGCTATGTGCTGATAATGCGGCAATAGCTGCATTGCCCTCTCCAACAGAGGGCAATTGTTTCATAATGACAGCTGACAACTTGCTTTGATGCGTTCTCTTGTTCCTATGTCTGTGTGAAATTTTTTATTCTAAAAATATTTAAAAGCTAAAATTTCTAACTGACAAGACATAGAAGGCATTTTTAGACACAGGCTGCATTTATTGTTCTACAATAACTCACAGTGTGTGCCCCCAGGAAAGAGAGCTGTAGGATAAACCCAGCAACTCCAGAGCTAGTGGGAAGCAAGGCAAACAGTGTTTGAAGAAACGTTGTTTATCTTCCACTCAAATAATTTCCTGAGCTTTTACACAGTGGCTGGTGGCTCAGCCTCAAAAGCAAAGCCAGGTGATGAAGCATTTTGTAAACAGGTTAAATGTCACACTATCCCCATGGAACTTGTTACTTAGTGTGGCACTTCACTCTTTCCATTAAGTGTACATCTAAGTAATGAATTCACTGGATAAGCCAAGATTTAAAATGTGATACTCCTCACCAAAGCTATCCGGGAAAGTGGAGCCACTTTCTGCTAGATGAGTCTGGAGAAAATGACATTTCTTATTAGATATGTTTCATTAACAATCTTTCCTTCACAGGTGAGCTTTCACACTTTCTCCTGCACTTGGTTCTAACTTCAAATAATGCACATGCTTCAAATTGTTCTTTATTGCAATCTTGATCTTGCCCTCTAGCATTTCCTTGAAAGCTTTACCTTTCAGTTCAAGCTTTGCTTGTCTATAGTGGGCTTCTTTTTTCTCTCCATTATCTCAGTGATGGTGGACATTTGATGTTTGTTTGATGTGATGTTTGATTTCCATTTTTCTCTAGACAGTCCCACAGCTTCAGTGTACCATCTGAAGACACTTTTTGGAGTATATGTAGAAAAAGGCTACCTACCCACACAGCAAACATGTTCATCTATGTTCTGCTCAATTTACACTGCAGACAAATTTGGCCAGTGTTGCGAATTCCAGCAGTTTCTCATTCTGACAACAGCACCCAGCTTTTCATGTGCCTTCCAGCTCAGATAAGCTTTCTATCAGTGGCAGATTTCCTTTTACTCTCTGAGCCATCTTTTCTGTGTCCGAATATTAAACCAACACCTTCATGTTTCCTTCTATGCTCTTGTATTTCAGAGATGGTCTTCACAAACATCAACAGATATTTCATAGAAATTTTTCAAATTCTTTGAAAAACACCCACTCTGATGTGTACTAAAAATATTCTTCCCAAAAGAACCATCATGATGAGTACTGAAACTGTTAACCACATTAATGATTTCATCACGTACTCGTTTCTTCCCTTACACACTTTTGGCTTTACTTAGGGTGTAAAGCCTTTGAAGGAAGGTGTTTTTTGCTCTCCATTTTGGACAAAGTTTAATATTATGAGGTCTTACTGCTGGATAGGAAACAGAGGTGCCATTAGAAAACAAAGAATGCATACGCTGGTAACTGGGCTCTCAGCATGGCAAAAGGGAAGCAGTAACTATCATGCTTTAATTGGTGGCCTCAGGGGGTAGATCACAGATCCTTTCAGAACCTTCCTTTTTAAACAGACCAGGATCTGCAAGGCATCCACCAGTTCAAACCAAAATCCTTTTTGAAAAACAACACTTACTAAGTGTTCATCTGTGTGCCGGAGTTTCTCATCTTTGAAACATCTGTCACACAGGTTTCAGAACTGTGTCCTTGAGTTGTGCAATGCATATGCCTTTCAATGAGATTAACGTTCTCAACACACATATATGCTTTGAAATACCCCATCATCATTATCCCTTGATAAGACCTTCAAGAATTAGGAAGACAGATGTGATAGGAATACTCATGATTAATAAAGTGAATACATGAGGGGGTTTTTTTGAATTCCAGAATCGTGCTTCGTTTAAACACTTCCTGGCAATCTTTGCAATCCAAATAATGTCTGTGGAAGAGAAAATGAAATTGTAATCACCAAGTTTACTTAGAGTGCCCAAAGGGGTAGCAGCAGGAACAGCTGAAAGCAAATGTATGCATGCATAAACATAGAGAAGTATGCAAATGCATGCATACATTACATATATATATATGTCATGTTAATGACAGAGGCTATGGAAATTGGTTCCTGTAATTCTACAGAAAATTGTTTCCTGGTAAGGTATAGAGATCTTCTGTGCCAATGTATTATCTTCTCTGCACCGCATAGCTTGAAATCTCCCTGTGCTGGTGCTGTTGGTGCTCCAGCAGCAGGAAGTGCAGTGATTTGTCTCTAGGCCTGTGAAAGGAGCAGCGGGTGGCTCTAAAATACCACATCTCACAAGTTTATTAGCCATAATAAATAAAGCACTGCTGACTGGTCTACATGGTTATGCTACAAATAGAGATGTACTGGTGGTATCAATGACGGGAAATTACAGAAAGTAATCTAGTGTAGACACAGCACTTGATTAAGAGAGAATGAACCACCCATGTCTAAGCTGTTAGGAGCAAAGCTTAACTGATAACAACATCGTCTCTGTTCTGTGAATGAATAATCAAATTTCCCGGCAAAAGACTGGAAACAAATTGGGAAAAAATACAGCTTATGGGGGATGCAGGTAATTTAGTTACTTTTCTTCTAGGAAGGGTTTCTTTTAATAGTGTGCAAGCAGCTGTCCACATGTTATCTTACCCAGAACTGACTGATCTAATCAAGATAATCTTCAGAAAGACATTCTGAAATCAAAGCCTGTTTCAGTGGTTACTGTTTCAGTTCCTGACTCTCATGGCTCTTTTACAGAGGCAGCAAGAGAAAGGTCACAGCACAAGAGAGACTGGGATATACGTGCAGATATAAAGGTCCAGATTCACTACTATTTTTAGATGTCTGACATACGGGTACACTAAGAAAAGCAAAAACTACTCTGCACAGAACATCTCCAGCTACAAACTGACCTCCTGAGAAAGCGTTTACTCTCATCTCCCTACGTTAAAGCAGGTGGGGATTTAATGGGAACGAAAAAGGGGGCTCCCCCTGTCCTTCCTCCCATTAACACTGTCAAACGCAGCATATCCGTTCCAAGTTGCTGGATGTTCGACAGCCCGTCTGGAACAGTACAAATGTCCTTTGCATATGTGCAGTCTGTGCAGCATCTGGATGTGTCAGACCTATTGTGCATGCACTGCAGAGTCAACCTGCAGATGTGCAGCAGATCCAGCACGTCCTCCATGTGTCAGTCTTGCTGCATGTTTGCTGTACAGCACCTGTGACAAAACACTCTCTGGGACTGTCCTGTCAAAAACTGGGAGCTTAAAAGTGAACTCCCACATCACCTGGTAGAGTATCAATCACTTGGCTGCCCAGCTCCACTTATCATTAATCCCATTCCTGAAAAGAAACTGCTCTCCCTTTCCAAAATGACAGCATTTCGATGAGCACAACAAAAAGACCATATATGTATGTGTGTTTATAATGTATACAGCCAAACCTTCTACTGCCTACATTTAGCACTTAGGTGATTTTATGTCACTAATTCTGTTAAATCTGCAATTGCAACTTAATTATTCCTATTTTGCAAAAATTTGGGTGGAGGAAGTTAATCATGCCAGTCTGAGGGAACCTGACTTAAAGCAGCCTCATGTAAGCGGAGAAACACAGACAACACGAAGATCCAATATGGATCTCCTCTTCCAAAGTATTACAGCAAACTGGTTTGAAAATGCACAGGGAAGGGCTTCTCAAAGGGATAATGTTTTTATAAGGCTGCCTTGTCCAGACAGAACTGCAAATCTTATCTTCCCTCTAACTACATCATACACCATGTCTAGACTGCCTTCTGGAGTGTGGACCAGGACAGAGGCAAGATGTGATGTCCTTCACGTGCCCACATGGTTGGCAAGAGAAAATCTGCTGTCTTGAGGGGCTGTGAATCCTCTGCAGCCTTGCTACAGACCCACACAGTAGAAGCAGACTGCTTGTCACCAGCCATGGGTCAACCTCAGAAGGCAGGACAGGTATCTGCTGAAGGGCATGGCTATGCAGGCATGTCTGGCGTCATGCCTTGCTGGTCCGCACTACAAACACATAGCCCTGCAGATTGTTCTTCCTCCAGTCTGCTCTACCAGCCTGATGCTTGTTCCTAAAAGTCAGTCTGTTTCTGAATGGTTTGGATGTGAGAGGAGCTCAAACAGAGCTCTCGACTTGAAAATAGCACAGAATTAGGGGTGCTTAGATTTTTACAGCTTCCTCTGGATTCTGGTGGACTTGGACCTGTCCAGTGCTCTGTAAAAAGGCAGTGCCAAAAAGAGAATTGGAAACACATGCCTTCCTGTCTTTCACCAGCTTATTGTATGCAAACTCCTCCAAGGAATCCATGGTATGGAAGCTAGAGAGACATTAACATGTGTTAGTAAGAAGGACTACTCCTTCACCCTTCCCATCACTTTATTCTTAGGCAGACAAAAGTTGGTAACGGCCTTCCAGATGTTGTCCTTTGGTTGTCCTGCCTTGTAACTGGCAGCTCCTGGTGTATCCTATTGATGTAGGTGTCTACTAGAGGCTTCCAGATTAGGCACAGTTACAGAGGGATACGGACTGGAAAAGATATATTCATTGTGCTCACCAAAACGAAAATAAAAGAGAGGCCGGTTTCCTGCTGTGCTGGCTGCTCTCTCTCTAGCGGCCGCTTCCCGGATGTCACAGACACCAATGTTGGCAGTGCGGAGCATTCTTCTGGCAGCTCCTTCACTGTGTTGCAGTCTACACCGTACCGCGGCAGCTCCATTCGCTGCTGTAACAAGTTGAAAAAAACTAATTAATTCACGTTTAGTTTTTTTACATTTGTTACAGCAACGAATGGAGCTGCTGCCCCCATGCAGTAGAGCACACACGCACACGCACGCACAGACACCACAGGACACTCACGGAGCCAACGCGGGGCAATGTTCCACTCTGCCAACATGGGCGTTAGTAATGTTAGCAAAGGTGCAGCGAGAGGACTTGATGTCCCAACAGAGGGGAACTGCCTTTGGATTTCCTTTAGTTTGTTGAATGCCATCACAGAATGCAAATCCCTGCCCAGCCCCAATGACTCAAATCTCAGAGAAAGAGCCATGTCCGTTTCCATACTGTTAGATCCCTAAAACGTCTATTCCCTTTTATTAGTAAGATCCAGGACCACCAAAGCTTCGAAATTCTTGCAGTTCCTCATCAAAACAATTATTTAAAAAAAACCAAACCAAACCAAAACAACAACCAAACAAACCCAAACCCACCAAAACATTAACTGGTCATGTATGTGGTTGGTCAGATACTAACAGAGGCCTACAAAAGGCAGCGTCTGTTTTGTTGACCTATTTCTTCTTGGAAAGGATTCATCTCCCCCTTCCTAGTGTGCAGGGACCTTGAGCCATTCAGATGAGTCAAGTCTTAGAACGAGAATATCAAACTGAAGTGTTTCAAGTCTTGTCCAAAAGGTAACACAACAAAACAAACGAAAAGTACAAAGACAGCAAAGACCCAAGCACAAATATTATCAGCTTCTGGAGGAAAGTACTTTAATACAGTAGAAGCAGTGTATTCCACTGTAACAGAATAATTCATTTAGCCATCAGCTAAATGATTGAGCTTGATAAATGTACAAAACAGTGGATAATATTTCAATACTTTTCCTCTTCATCCTATTATAATCTTCCTTCACTCATCCATACCCCACATTCCTAGTGTAAGATTTGCTAGGAAGAAGGCAAAGCAGAAACTGTTCACTCTATTTGATTCTATCTTTAAAACAGCCCTAAATCAGTTACATCCTCATCATGACCTCTTCAAACTACTGGATGAACCCCTCTACAAGACTGGCTTACAGAGATTCCTCTGCTGTGTCTTACATCGGAAAACTAATACAGAAGCACAGAATGGTTTGGGTTGGAAGGGACCTTAAAGATCATCTGGTTCCACAACCCCTTGCCACAACCAGGGACAACTTCCAAATGTCACAGCAGAGACCTTGAAAGATGACCTCGGAGGGTTCTCCACCTTCTTTCTTTCATCATTACACATATGATGAATGTCCAGCAGCTTCGGCCATGGATACAGTTTGACCAGAAGACTATGATGGTTCTCGAGAAAAAGCTGTATTTTCTTGTGTGAAGAAAGAAAAGGTGTACCTGACTGTATAAACAAATACTGGTACAAACTGCACCACTGTGTTGAGTATTACTGTGAGGCAACAGTTTCTCCATAATTCAGTAAACCTAAGTAGGTCTCATGAGAACATACTATGAAGACTTATTATATGTCTGATAGTCTGGTCAGAACAATAAATATCCAGAAATTTAATAACTGCACCTCTGGTATTGTAATTCTGTTGATTTTATTTGTTTTATTCTCTAATGGCTCCCAATGGTTAGGAAATGTCACAGACACCCTCAAATCAGGCTGTATCACTTCAGAAAGTGTTTCCGGAACTCCCACCAGTGGAGCTGACCAAGAGAAATCCAAAGGCACAAAAAATATCATTGTACTATGGAGTTAGATGTTATACATATATATATACCTGAAGAAGACAGAACAAGTCATTGTCTCCAAACATGAGCAATTTAAATAGCAATCAAGTCCACCATAAAGGCAGGATTATATAAAAGAACAAGGAAACTAGTTCCCAGGCCTGAAACAAAAACAGGACAGCCAAGTCCAAGTGGAGCATTTGTAAGGTGAGTGAGATGCTGCAAATCCATGGGGCATGGTCCTCTGAGGCCAACATAAAATAGAGTCCTACATCAGTATCTACAACATGATCTTAGCCTTAGGAGAGTGAAAGAACTCTGAAAGGATCTTACTTATATACATGAAATCATTTCAGTGAAGCAATCCATTATTAAATTTAGTTTGAAGATATTTTTACACCTTTTGGGCAAGTACCTGCAACCCATCCTTCAGTGTTGAGACCACGTATGTATAATGCCCAAGCATTACAGGACAAGCTCTAGGGATGTTGCTGGTCTCTCTAATGCTTTCAAAAGGAAGACTTGGACAGGAAACCCAGAAATGGAGGAGGGTACAAAGCTCCAAGGCTCTATTCCACTCTCGTGTATACCTCTGTTCAGAAAACTTTACATGGCTGAGATCTTCAGGAGTTAGGAGATCACATTTTCCTCTGTATTTTCACATTACTTATAACAAACAATGCCTCTCTAACAAAAAACCTAGGCTGATTCTGTAGACATGACTGCCAAACCACAGCAACGTATGTAAAAAATGTACACACACATCAAAGCAGACATATATATAAAAATATACATAAAATGGATGGAACAACCTTTTTCCGCATAACAATAGCTTTAGTTTTGCCACATACATTTTTTCAAAGATGCAGATTTTTACTGTGGCAACTATCAGTATGCTTGACATCTTCATATACTGCAAGCACAGATATACGTACCAGGAGGCTGTGGCAGGTAGGCCCCAATTAATTTTGATCTCTTCTTTTCATATCCCTTCTGTGTGATGTCACCTGCCAAGAAAAGAAAAGGAAAATCAATAAGATGCGGATAAAGACAATGTCTAGCTGCTTAATGGCAGCACCATCAGCTTAGCCACCACTGCTCTGTTTGTCTGTCTTGACAATTATAATGAACAAATGAAAAGCACAGCATGATCATTCCACCTAGAAAAAACTCATTTACGCCAGAGCCATTCTGACAAGTAAATACCCAGCCCTGATTTATTCCAGCACCGGAGTCCAGGGCACAGAGTTTTAAAACCATTTTGATATGCTGTCACACAGCTTTCAAAAGCTACAATGACCTTCATTAGGTTAATAAACAATAGATTATACAGAGTGCGTGGGCCTGCAGTGGCTGGCAAAACACATCACTGATTAGCATTTTCTATCATTAATGGCATTTTTCTAATCAAGCATGTAAGGCATAAAAGACCTGAAATTGCTCTGTATCATTTCTGCAATATAAACATTTTAGCTGATTTCTAAGCAGCACTGAGAAGAACAAAACCAAACCAAATCTACCACAGCTCCACCTTAGTACCATAAGGGCTCTTTGCTTGACTTTCCAATTAAATCTCCTTTCAAGATAAATGCTTGAATTTCTTATATTCAATTTATATGACCCTTCACTGTGTCCTCAGGTAACTTTTTTTTAATGTAAGGATTAAAAGTTTCCTAATAGGAAGCAATGGATAATTAGATATGTGGAACAAATACATACTTTTAGTTGTTATTAGAGTTCAGGAGAGTTTTGGCACCACAGCCGTGACATAGTCCTGGCTTTGGAGCTCTAGCTCTATCTTTAATAATTAAAATACTTGTTCAGATATAATTCAGATTCTTCTTTCCAAATGTGTGAACACATGTGCACACACATATATGTATGTATTACGTTCAATGTATGCTACTTTAGATGCTAAGAAGAGTGATAAGTTTTACAGCTATAAGAATTTTGAAATAACAACATATTTCCTGCCCTTTCAATAAGCACATCTGTTATTGTAAGACACATCATCCAGTTAAAGTTGAGTTGCATTACGGGACTTGTATATTTGTGAACAGTTGAAGGCTGAGGAGGCACAAACCACAAAATTAAGTGGAGCTTTGGCAGTAATTTCCTGCTAGATACAGCAACATGTGCCTTTTCATGTTCTTCCATCCCCATGCTCAACCTTCACCTTAAGAAACCATTTGCCAAGACAACCACACACTCATTTCAATCCCAGCCACTCTGGTAAATGGATGCTACATTAGCACCATGGTAGACGAAGCTTCCTGTGGGCTTGTCTGCAATATGTAATTACATGAAAAGATCTTCAAATGCTGTTCCTCAATAAAAGACCTTTTTTGGGAGATGGTTCCAATACTGAACACGGATGCAAAATTTCATTTCCAGTTGTCCTCAGCCAACCTCTCGCTGCTGGTTAAAAACAGTACTTAAAATAACACCTATCCTCTTCGCTACCATATCTCGAACTGCTCCACAAAAGAAGTCACCTAAAATATCTGTGTTTTTAAATGAGGAAAGTGGGAGTGAAGCACTTCAAATGATAACCGTTCCCTATTTACCCAGAGAAGAAGTGGCAGACTTGGCAAGAGGACCTAAGCTTTTAAAGTTCAAACCCACTGACTCTTCAAGTACATTTCTTCCCGTTTTGAATACTTCTGGCATATGTTCAAACTAGTGAACAAGTTCTCTCTCCACTGCAATCACCAGCTTCTCACGAACCAGACAGTACCTGAAGTTACCACCTCATTAAAATGTTTTAAAGAAAAAAAATATTTATTTCTATTTGAAAACTACATAATATGAAAAAATTTTCTTCTGAAGGAAATAATCATTAATGTCCCATGTTCATCAATACCAAATTTGAGTAAAAATCAGTTCATTTTACTAATACTCTTTAAGGAGAACAGAGATATCTTATGAAGAACCACAGTTCCATTGTGGTGTGTCAGCTGGCAATGCCATTTTAAACAAGAAACTATTAACAGGTGCTTAACTACTGGTTACTCTTCCACACAAATGGTAGCACATACACACACATATCGCTATCTTCACCTAGAGATTCTAGACAATGCTCATTCAACCTGTATCCATTCCTACAACAGAAGTTTCTTCCACTAGTTTCTAAATTTACATTGTCCTTAATGGAAAGAAATGCAGGGAACAAGAAATTTCTTCAACACGTAAGTGGGAAAGATAAGTATCAAGTGTCACTGCTTGTCAATAGTAAGTTTTCATTCACACTGGTATCCAGACTCACTCTAGTGAAGTTCAGTAAGTAAAGGAATTATTCTGAGAAGAAGCAATGGTGACTCTTCCCCCAGACCACTCTCGACACCAAACAACAACAATAACAACAACATTTTAAAGACAATTTAACATGAAAATATTTCAACTTCCAGGAGCCAAGAGCAAATTCATTTAGATTTATCATTACTCCTTTTATAATCATGCCCATCATTTTTCTGGTAAACAAATCTAAAAAACATGTAAAAGCAGAAGGGCTGGAGCACCTCCTGTATGAAGACAGGCTGAGAAAGTTGGGGCTGTTCAGCCTGGAGAAGAGAAGCTGTTTGGAGACCTCCTAGCAGCCTTCCAGTATCTGAAGGAGGCCTATAAGTATGAAGGGGAGGGACTCTTCATTAGGGACTCTAGTGACAGGACAAGGGGTAACAGGTTGAAACTTAAACAGTGGAAGTTCAGGTTAGATATGAGGAAGAAATTCTTTACTGTAAAGGTGGTGAGGCACTGGAATGGGTTGCCCAGGGAAGTTGTGAATGCTCCATCCCTGGCAGTGTTCAAGGCCAGGTT
>JBCJKH010057231.1:0-10022 GCA_039877255.1 Loriculus beryllinus | reverse complement strand
TATGTACAAAATTATGTTACCCTTCTCCTATCTCTCACACAATTGAAAAGTAATTCTGGTATGACTGCTAGGCACAGAAAACACCAAATTCAAGGATTTCTAAACTGTAATATCATAGTACATATATACTGATGATATCTTTCTGAAGAAATCAGTTCATAATTTTGTGCCTCAGAACTTCACTTCAGCACAGCATTAGACATTGGCTCCAAACCAGATCATCTGAATTACTCTTTCTGTCCCACTGCAGGTCAGTGATGAACTGATAACCAGTGTGACAGAACATGGAGGCTGCACACAGAATCAACAGAGCAACCTGAAAGTGATGCCTTCACTGAAGAAGCATTGTGGAGGGAAGGACTATACTTTTATGCATAAACCTCATGGCCCACTTTCATTTGAGGAAAAACTGACCTCCCATTTTACCAGCCTTATCCTTCAGGAGGTCTTAGAAATATGTCATGCAACTTCTCGGTCGCTGAGTCCCCCTGCATTGCAGGAAAGCACGTCAAACCCTCTCAGAAAATGATTTAGTTCCATCTGGAACTAAATTCAGCTGGACTTCTTTGCATTACAAGCTGTTGCAGCATTCTATTTACCTATTTTACATTTTTCCACTGATCTGCATCTTTTAATTCCTCTTCTTGAGATAACTGCTTTCTATTTAACCCTGTACCACAGGCTTTCCCTGCCTCGAGGTAGGCAAACTTAAATTATCTAAAAATGAGAGCTACCTTAACAAAGCAAGAGATCAGCCCTGTCTTGTACAACCTATCTTACCAAAGGCAGCTCAGGTTGTATTTTACCAAGTTTTCCACTTACCTCCCTTTCTTTCACTATATTTCCTTCATAATGCACCTGAAGTATCTCAGTTAAAATTAGACATGTGTCTCAGATCTCCTTTCCTTCCCATTCCTAATCACCATTACTAGTCACTACTCTTCAATCTCATAATGCCACTTACTGTTTGAGGATTACAAATTCTTACCACTTGACTTTCCCACACCAGTGTTTTTGCTTTTCATATGCTGGCGCTGATATTATCTAGTTACTGACTTCAGCAAATTAAACTGAGTTTTTCTTCTATAGTTATTCAAATAAAATAACCACTATTCAAACTGTTTTTAAAAAGATAAAGGCTTGTTAAACTGCAAAGTTCTTGGAAGTACTTATCTTCCTACCAACCTGAGATGACTAAATATTCACTGCAATTAATCTGCAATTCAAAGAAAACCCAGATCGGATTTTTATCCAAATCTGGGCCTCAAAACTAAGGAGGATGTATGCTGAAAAGGTTGATCTATCTCCAACTATAAATATTTGAATACGCCTGTCCTGGTAACACAAGAGTAGAGGAAATCTGTCTGTGGTCTCAAGACATCAAAAAAATTAATCCTTACTTTACAGCCTGCAAACACAATTTAAGCTGATATTTTAAAATACATTTTGCTGACAGCTTATTTGATCCAACAGCCAGATACAATAAAATGAACAGCTATTCAAAGGCATTTGCAATACATGTAGTGTAATACATGTTAATAAGATACCCAGATCACTTCACCTCTCCTATGTAAAAAACTACATTTGAAAACTGTTGCAAGCATAATTTCTGCATGAACCAAAGTACTGAAATCTGACTCTTAAAAGAAATAACCTAAAATGTATTCATGGTATTTTCTTACTTTGTTCCAGAAGGACCTCAAACAGCAAGATGAATTAACATCATCTGGTTACTCAACTTGACTCCAGCTGTGTTACTAAAAGAACAGAAAAGACCAAACGTAGCTTGCTGTTCTTCTGTTATGCGGACAAAGTGATTATGAAGCACTGAAAATATGCACCCCTTGAGTCAAGGACTTCTATTACCCAAAGGTTGACTCAGATCCTGCTCTCTTAAGCCTGCAAAACAACTTGAAAAGAAAAATCGTTGCATACCTTCAATTACCTCAAAACACAATCAATGTCCCTGCTTTCCACAGCTTTCACGGTATTTGACAATTCCATTTTTTTCCAGCTGTAGTACCTCCAAAGGCTCCTAAAGGTCCATGCCATTATTATAGACCTAATGTGACAGCTCATACTGATGTCAGCACACAGCAGCTGTTCTCATAGGAGGCATTATCCTCCAGTGCCTGTGAAATATGGCACTTAGAAATCTGCAAGTTTCTGCTAGGTTCCAGGCATACACTTCTCTGCAGCTGGAAAATCAGATATCCATACTCTCATCCTTCTTGTTTTTCTCCATTTCCAGCTTACAACTACTCTTGATCAAGATACAGAAATTTGCTGCAATAAGGCAGATGTGCAAACATCTTCTTTTCTTCCTCAGTTCTGAGTTCGTGATTTATTTCATATGTTAATGAAGTTATTCTGTGATTTCTGCAGCCTCTTTCCTCAGACTTCCAAAATAATAAAGTATTTCAAACCCAAAAGAAGCCACTGCTTTCACATCTTTGCCACATTCTTTCATGCAATACAGAGTTCTTTTAAAAAGGAAGCTGGTATTAAATCACAGCTAGACCTAATAAAATAAAAAGCAAGCAAGCTTTTACTGACTAGTGTTCATTTTAATCTGTACTAGAAGCCAAACCTAGAAATGCTTTTCTAACAGGCATGCAAAGGTCATTTCCCATGAGGATAAAGTTCAGCCCTTGGGTTTGGCTTTCACAGAAAGGGCTGGTGGTTTGGAAGCAGAAGATTTTAAGAAAGCCCATGAATGCATGTTTGTATCAATACATTAAAATGGATACCGTTCTGCTCTTGTTCTTCAACTGTCACAAGCTGACAAGGTAGCTAATTATTACCACAAGTGGTTCTTAATTCACTGATTTGCAGGAACTCCCATTGTGGCTTACTCAACTTTGTGAACCAGCAGGTAAAGCAGTAAACATGCCAGCCTGAGGACCAAAGTAACACCAATAACATACTTTACACATACCATAGCCATCAGTCCATTTGTTTTTACAGTTGCAATACAGCTATACTCTAAAAGTGCCAATAAAGATTACCTAACATGCACAAAAGGAACAAGAGACCTCATTTAGCACTTTGTTATTAAGCCCTAGCTGGGAAACAGGATGAACAGTGCCTGGGAAGGTAGGCGTTTTTTAGGAAATTAAGAATGCAAGAACTACAACCTCTTGTAAATATACACAAAACACTGACTTTTCAGCGTTACTCAGATAGCTCATACCCATAGATAGGTATGGACAGAAATGAGTGGCATCAACATGCACGATTCAGCTATCAGCCTTCAAACTTGTACACTAAAATCCAAGTTCCTCAGTCCTGCAGTTGTGTTTTCAAGCATCTTTTCGACCCCCAAATGCTGCTGACCCAAGTGCCCAGCACATGAGGACAGCTGTCCAGTTAAACCTGACAAAGTCACGGACAAAGTATCAGCTGAAGTTGCACCCTCCTTTACTGCTGTACACAAGCAGATCCATACATCCAAACAGAAGTAATGCTTAAGAAATAACTCAATAATCACAGAACCACAGAATCATAGAACAGTTTGTGCTGGAAGAGATCATAAAGATCACCTGGTTCCAACCCCCTGACATGGGCAGGAACACCTTCCACTAGAACAGGTTGTTCCAACAAGCCCCATTCAACCCGGTCTTGAACATTTCTGGCATAGGGCAGCTACAACTTCCCTGGGCAGCCTGTGCCAGTGCCTCACCACTCTCACTGTAAAGAATCTCTTCTCTATACCTTACCTAAATCTCCCTTGTCAGTTTAAAGCCATTCCCCCTTGCCCTGCCACTACATGTCCTAGTAAAAAGTCCCTCTCCAGCTTTCTTTGTAGGCTAGGAAAAAGCTATGCTTGTTTTCCTCAGGATTTTTACTCTCCAGTAAAAACCATTACTCATTCCTTCTCTTTCCAGTGGACTCTGATGCTGTCAGGCTGTGTCAGAATCACATTTTCAGTGATCTTCATTCTTTTCTTCCTTGTTACAGGCATCTGCATCCAGGTGGACACATGCACATCCATACACTACTTGAGCACTGGGCAGCTGCACTCAGAACTGATGACCCTAGAGCTGCATTGCAAAGGTCTTTTCATCCCCTCTCTTGTTTAATGCTCACAAGACTTACCATCCTTTTTTTTTTTTAATTTACTTTTACTAATCGTGTGCAAGCTCAGATATTGCTCACCCTAACATCCTCAGGGATCAGCTGCTGTCCTGCTAAGCCCTTCCACAGCCAAGGCTGCTATCAGACCTCAGAACTGTTCCCTTGTGCACAGTCTGGAACTTTCACTGCCTGACCCCATAGGAATGCCTCACTGCTTTCATTTGATGTCACCACCACTGTATGATGTCTTATCATGGTAGCACTGCAAAGCCTATCTATCTCCCCATCTGAACATCTCCGTTTTCACTGCAAGCTTTATCTTTCTAATTCAAACATGGACAGTGCAATCAGAATCAGATGCTTTCATTAACTAAAAGGCGATTCCCACCATATTTATATAATTAAAATAGTGAGAGGCATCTGAAAGCCTGTATGTAGTTAAAATGACAAGACACAGCATCTTTGTGTCTCTCAGAAAACAAATAACAGCTTTTTGCCATTTGCCTAGTAACGGCAAGCTTTGGGTGTCAGAAGAAGAAGTTATTATGGCTGGAAGAGCGTAAGAAACACAGGAATGATAACAGTGGATCCCAAACAGTATTAGAAACTGAGAAATGGTCACACTGGATCCCCTCCAATGCTCCTTCATGTGTCCTAGCACTTAAGAGTCATTTAGAGGACAAAGTAATGCAGAAAGATTGAAACAGAATAAGTAAATAATCTATCCTCCTCCTCACAGTGGAGGATCAAAAGCTATTAGAGACTCTCACCGAAACCTTGCAACAGGACCCTGCAAAAACCTTCTGGGATTCACTGCTACAGCTCAAAGTACCTTTTGCCACTCAAACAAAACTTGAATCCCATTTTGTATCTTGCTGAAGTCTTAGCTGAAGTCTTGGCCTCAGTAACACTCAATGAAGAATTAATTCCACAGTGTAATTACACTCAATGTGAATTTGCCAACTTTTAAGTTAATTAAATATCCCCCTACCCTATGCCATGAAAAGTTCATGACACCTTCTCTGCAGCATTCATTATTTGACACCCATTTGTCAGTTCCTCCTCATCTGGCTCCTTGCAACGTAACTAATTCCAGATTTTCAACACACTTCACATACAGATTTTTTTCCATGCTGTTCATCATTCTCATTCCATTATGACAGCAACAGGCCAGTTCTCCCGTGGGTAAGGCAAGGCAGTGGGTAGTGCAGGGAGAAGCACTCAGCAACATGCTCCAGCCCAGGGTCTCCTAGTGCTCCCTGTCCATGGCTCTCAGACACCAGCCTTACACAGAGCTGGCCACATACCCAACTACTGATGCCCTTGTTCACATCTCTCTTCTGATCCATTTCTATCTAAAAATCTCTGAATACATGAGTTTTTACAATATAATACCAGCTCCCAAAAGTGGGGATTAGTTACATTTAACTGGGAATACTTGACACATCTGATTTTATATTAACGTTAAGACTGTGGCAGTACAGGGCCAGAGGTTTAAAAGAAGAATAAAAAATGTTCATCCCAATACACAGATCTCACAGAGAACATGTTTGGAGTACTTCATACATCTGAATAAAAACATCCTTTAAAATGTATATTATATGCATTGTTTAATTCTATATTACATATAGAATTCTGTATATATAAGAACTTTCCTTATGATGCTCACAATTTTAACACCATCAATCGTTATCTTCTCATTAGGGCTGAGGTTTTCAGTTGGTTGATTGGTTGGTTGGTTGGTTGGTTGGGGGTTTTCTGCTTCATACTTCCGCCTCTGTTTTCCTTGGCTGGCTGGTTCTGACTTTGAAGGCTTCTCATGTGAAAAAACCACTTTTTCTTTAGGACAGCACAATTTCTTTGGTTCTTTTCAGTCAAACATTATGCTAACCCCAAAACACTCTCTGAATTGAAGCATAATGGTTTGAATATCCACTTCAGTCTAAGCCTACCTCATTTAAAAACATAAAACCAGACGAATAAGAGGGTTGAAGAGACTGCAAAAATAAAGACATATTCCTCAAAGTTAGAAACACCACTTAGGCAATAGTTTTGTGTTAGGATTCTGTTCCAAATCTTTCAACAACAAAAATAACATTGCATGCACCACACTCCTACTAATCACAGAATTGTTAGGGTGGGAAGGGACCTCTGGAGATGACCTAGTCCAAACCCCCTGCCAAGGCAGGGCAACCTAGAGCAAGTTAAGCAGGAACACATCCAATTTCTCTCCAAATAGTGATTAATGTAGTGGTTAACATATAAGAATTTTTCAGTATCTTCATATTCTGTGGTTTCAAATCTCCTAAGCACATAAGAGTTTCCTTTATTTCTCTGAAATGCAACACATATATATATATAAAATAACATAAGGCGCCTGAAACTAGAAAGACTCAAGAGCTGAAACCAGAGAGAGCAATGTAACAGACCAGAACAGACCAACAGCATGTCTTCTCCGCAGTGACTATCAATTTATTTCTTATTTAAGAAGCTGAAAGGAGCAAGCCCAGAACAGTTTTCATTTAGATCTAAAAAGCCATGCAGCCAAGCCTCTACATCCAAAATATCTGCTGATTTCTTTAGACGTGGCTACTCTCGTACAAGAGTTCCGCATGAATACAGGATTACTGAAAAAAAAACCCCAAATGCAGATGTTTTATCAGTGAGCACCATTGTGAAATCAGTGCCCATCTCATCAAACTGGAGGAACAAATTCCCCAAAGCTCTAAAGTCCTTAATTTTTTAACTTGCATTTACACTGATGTTTAAGTATTTGTCTTATGTAAAGATTTCTGAGGCTCCTTTTGCACAGAATTATGCTACAACATAAAAACACTGATTCTTTGGACTTGAAAATGCTGAAAAGGCTTAAAATACAAGGGGATACTAAAGATGCAGCTGGGAATGTGATTATGTGTATATTGTCCAGGTAAGACTGGCTGATGCCCTGGAAAATGGGGCTGAATTCAGGACTGACTCCGTAGGTATCTTCATTACCAGTGGGCCACTGCTGGTAAGAGCTGACTATGGGAAGGAGCATGAACAACAGGGGTACAAGTCTAAATATATATAGAGAGAGAGTGAGACTACAGTGTTTTTACTAGGTTAAGTTCCGGTTTGCCAAAAGAGCTTCTGTAAAGCTAACAGCTCCTGGGAACAAACACTGAAAAGTGTCCCTTAAATTGTATCATTTCACAAAAAACAGGCTGACTGCTTCAGACCAAGAAATGATGGTGGTTTAGTGCTCACTTACTCTGTAGTTTCACCTGCACTGTCAGAGCTACATTCAGCCACACAGAGCATGGAAGAGCACTTTTCTCTGCAGCTTCAAAGTGCCACCATAATATAAATAATACATAATAACAAACAGCACATTTGTACCTCCACTGTAAAAAAACACTTGCCCCAGGCTGTATAGATCAGGCTGTGTATACATTTTTGCCCTTTAACCTCTACAAGCTGTATGTCAAACAGCCCCTTTAAAAATCCCAAGTTTTTGCAAAGTCAAGCACTGCATAATGACTTATTTCAGAGGTTACACTCTGCATACATATGTATGAAGATGGCACAGAAAAAAAACCAGCTCAGCTTACTTGCCTTTTGGTCACCTAATCAAAAAGGTGATTGGATTCATTTTTATGGTATCAATGAAGTCACCAGAGTGCAATTTTAATTTTGTCTCCATTAGACAGATGACACCTTCGCCACAGACTCAGTGCAATGACAGACAAGCTTTTTTTCAGATATACCCAGGCCATGGTTCACTTCTGCTTGTGTACATAAGAAATACCAGATGTATTGCAGTAGTGCTCGCTCTCTTTCCACTCTTTAGTATATCAAGAGGCTTACTTAATTTCTTTCTATTATAAGCACAGGAGATTGGAAGGACACCAGCCAGGGCAAGAGGTGAGATATGAAGGATGCTATGCATGATTAGAAGGGAGATACAGCAAGGTATTTTTCATTTCCCAAGGGAAATCACTGCTCTAATGCAGCCAAAATATTTAATGCTACACGTGAAGATTTCAGGGTGGGACACAGGCCTTAGAGAAAATGAATAAAACCCAAACACACATCCCTGAAATTCCATTTGGTGATTTTGCTGACCACAGAGTATCATATCAGAGTATCAAGAGTTCCAAGACTAACAACTGCCTTCCCTCCTACAAAACACTGTTTAATACTTTCCTTGTAGTTTTATGCATTCTCTTTCCTGTAAGAGTCAAACCGATGCAACTTCTTGAAGACTACACCAGAATGCACCCACAACCTTACAGAGTTCTTTTCTTGACCTCATCTCTTTGTTCTGCAGAAAATGGCACTGCTTCCTTTTATCCCAGAATTTGCCAAGTCACTACTGGAGCCTCCCCCACATCGCAGTGATGTTATTACTACAGATTACACAGAAGCTGGACACCCACATCCAAACCTGCAGGCAGGCACCTCTTTCAACCAGGAGGTTTCCACACGAAGCTGAACCTCAGTGGCCTGACTGCCTTGTGACCCCTTTTCCCCTCCATTTGTCTTCCTGAAGCAGGAACCCTGGCAGCTCTCTCTCCTCCTGCAGCAACTACAGGGCATGGATAATGTTCAGAGATGGATTCAGCAGGTATTCACACCGTGTGTTTGCACTGTTTCCAGCAAATCTAACTGGTATATCCTAGAAAGACCCTCAGATTAGCAGGCTACTTACTTATCTGGATCCCCCAACCTCAAAGAATTAACAGAACCTGGTAAAACTTGGGCAGCAGCCTCCTGCAAAGCTGCATTGGCTATCTGATAAAAGTGGGAAGTAATATAATATGGTCATATATATACACATATTCCACTACATACTTATTTTCTATTAAAAGTATTTAAATAGATAATAATAAATAGATTATTTATAAATAATGGAACTCAGCAAAATAACACTGGAAAGTCTCTGTTACAGTTGTCAGTCACCAAGGAAGGCTAAAATATAGATTTATAGTAAACTTAAAAATAGAACCAAACTACCTTATGTTCTAGAACTGTGAGAAGAGGGGGGATTATGGGAAACCTAGATCTAACCTTGGGATCCAAACAGCATTTAAACCAGCCTACTGCTTCTCCTTTTAACTTCAACCTTTCAGCTACAGGCAGATAACCTTCAGTCTACCCCTAGTACACTACAGGCACTGCTGAGCTGGCCAATGTGAAAGACTTTAAGAGCAGGACTCTACTGCTGCTCCCTTCTTAAACCTAAATGCAAGTCACAGGACGAAGTCTTTGGTTCTTGCTGAGAAAAATGAGCTGCATGGGTAGAAACTTCAGGAGAGTAAAGCAGATGTACTGCAGCTCTGTGAACCTCAGCAAGCATCACTTTTGTTCATGAAAATTCAAGAGGTTGCAAAGCTTCAGTAACAATGTTACACTGGATAATATGGAGGAGGGCTAATTTAGTATTGCATTTCCTCGTCTTTCAGCAGCAATCCCAGTACGGACTTGAAAAAAAAAAAAAAAAAGCCTCTGAAAGCTCAGCTTTCTGTGCATTGTGTAGTCACTCGCATCTGTAATTTGCTCTCACAGAAATAAATGCCAATGTGACTAACAAATGTGACTTAATTCTGTGATGTGAATTACTTTTCCTATGTAAATCTCTCTATGCAATTTGTATGCTATTCTTTTTAAAAAATAGAAACTACTACTGCATTCTAGTTCCAGTTCCAGAGTGAATACTGAGATTTATACTCCAAACTTTACCACAGCATGACACAAGAGAACTCCCCTAACTTCCCCCCCAACTTTTACTAACAACAGAAGTCTTTTGTCCACATTGCACCCAGCATTTAAGATGGATGCAGAAAGATGGATGCACTTACTAAACGTGAAATAAAGTAAATGAAACACTAGACAGTGAAAATACATTTCCACATACTTTTGAAACTCTTAGTCATAGGGGCAAAAGTCTCTGACATGTTACT
>JBCJKH010057230.1:0-11983 GCA_039877255.1 Loriculus beryllinus | reverse complement strand
TACAGCCCCGCATTGCCCTTCTCCTGCTCCGAGCCCTGCCGCTCACTCCTCACCCGCATAAGCAGCACACGCCAGAAACCACAACTCTCACCCACCAACCCAACCCTCCCAAACCCCTCAGTCCCCCTAAACCCCTCAGTTCCCCCTCAGCTCCAACCCTGACATCCCATTACCCTCCCCACCAAGAAACAGGACCCTCCCCAGCAGCCCCCGGTCCTGCTCCCCCCTGCCGCCGCTGCGTCTCCCCTCCGCTATTGTCAGAGGGTTGCCTCTGCCTCTGTCTGCGAAATTAATTCGAAGGTGGAGAGGGAGAATTATGTAAAGTGTGGTTATTCTGGAGCGGCGGGGGAAGCGCGGCTGATGGCAAAGTGCCTTTTTGTGTGTTTAATATGCATTTTTTTCCAGCGGTGCATTTTCAGGCGGGTAATTTGCTGTCTTTTCAGACCTCGATCAGTATCATTTCTCCGGCAATGACAGCTTTTATTTGCACTGAAATGAATGCTGCGAAATTTCCAAGAAATAGTCGAGGCCCCGCTGGCTGCCCACCCCCACGGGGCCAGGGCACGGGCACCCACCAGCGCCTGTCCCCCTCAGCCCCTTGGCCAGCCCCTGCCCTCCGCAGCCCCACTCGGTGGCAGTGCCTTGGGGTGCTGGGCACACACGTGTGCCAGTTTGCACAGCCTGCGTTCACAGGTGTGTGCTCTCCCCTGGCTCCCCTCACCCTCCAGCCTGTGTGCGGATCAGAGCATCATGCCTAGGGGTGGGTACATACATACCCCAATGCACGCGTACATAGAGCCACCCCTTGTGCACATGCACACACCCCCTTTTGTATGCATATAGCCCTCAGCATGGCACGTGCTCCCTTAACAGGTACACACACGCGTGCCCCATGGACACATGCCCCTGCTTGTGTGCAGGCAGGGCCCACCTACCATTTGGTATCCCCCCCGAGACCTCAGCATAGCATCACTGAGCCATGGCACCCAGGTACCAGGAGGTTTTGGAGGTCACACACACACTCCTCCCTCTTATCCCCAGTCCTTGGGGAAACTGAGGCACAGAGGGGGCAGGCACAGATTGGTGCTCTCTCCACAGCTCATCACCTCCCCAGGCACCCACAGCAATGGGTGGGAGCCTGAAGCAGCCGCAAGGTGTGTGTGTGTCTGTTTGTCTGCGTGTCTGTCGGGAGGAAGAAACCTTGTTTGTGTAGGTGTGCGCTGCGTGGGTGTTCTGTGCTGGAGCTGCTGTGCCAGAGCTGCTGTGCTGGTGTGAGACGCTGCCTTTTCTGGTTGGGCACATCTGGGTGGGCACATCTGGGTGCACACACCTGGGTGTGCATGCATGCACCTGTGTCAGACCCTGCCCAAGCCCCAGTGTGTGCGACAGCATGTTTGCAGGGGTGGCATGTGCATATATGTCCATGCCATGCTGTGTGTGCTCCCCGTGTATGCCCAGGCACATGAGGCTCAGGGGTGGTGAATGGTGTTGGGGGGTGCCCATGCCTGTGCAATGCTGCACCCCACTATAATACTGTAGGAGGTTGTATACTCCCAGCCTCAGGTCCCATACACACCCAGCTGCAGGTTGCCAGCTGTGGTGGAGCTGGTGCCTGGCACGGCCAAGGTTAACTCTGCTAGAGCCCGCCGGCACAGTGTGGGGAAGCTTTAATTTAATGAAGTGTGAGGCTTTTTATGGGCTTTTAATTACGTGGTGATAATTAACATTATAGGCCGTTGGGTCCCGCTGGTGCCCAGCTGCCCTGTGCCAGCTCCTGCCTGTTTGTAAATAAGCCCTGCAGGCTGTGTAGTGCCCAATACGGGGCACTCACCTCCTGCTGGGGGGAGCAAAGCCAGCTCTAGCCCCCTGGCCACTCACTGAGGTGGGGATTTGGGCACAAACCTGAGCACAACCCGCTGCAAAACATGCAGAGCAAACCTCCCACCACCATCCAGCAGCACCCAGCCGCCTGCATTTTTCCAGCCCTCCAGCTGAGTAGAGTTGCCAGGTGGCAGTGCCAGGCTTGGTGAGAGCTGGCATAGGCAGCCCTAACACTGAAGCCCAGCCTGGCCAAGAGCAGCCCCCCCTGTGCTGGGAGTAACAGGAAGCAATCCATCAGGCAGTGCACAAGCGCGCTGCCCACCTGCCAAGCGCCCAATGGATTTATCGTCCCGCACCCAGGCAATTTCCTGCCCTCTGCTAATCAATAAGGGGGGGTGTAGGCAGAAAGGGCAGATTCCCTGTGCAGGTCAGGATGGGTGTAGGGAAACAGCAATGTCCCATGAAACAAGTCACAGAACAAGGAAGGGGATGCAGTGGTTGGATGAGGCTCCCTCCTGGCCAATCTTTTCTCCCTCCTTGCCAGGACTAGGAGTTCAGACCCCTTGAGGGGGGCCCTACAGATTGAAACTTCTGAGTACCTCCCACCCAGCAGCACAGGGGATGCCGAGCAAGATCTGGGGTGCCATACTTCATAGCCGTTAGGACGAGCACCCACCTGCTCCCCCTGCTTCCCAGCCTCACACAGGGAATCCAGGCATCCGCAGCTCCCCTCCCCCACCCCTTTTCCATTTAATTTTTCCTAATGAAAGGCAGGGAGGATGGCGAGGAGCTGGGGCACCGAGGTCGAGGCTGCCTTTAATCAATCCCCACTGCTGGCTGAGTGCCCGGAGGAGCTGGCGGAGGAGAGGCTGGGGGTTGCAGGAGTGGGGAAGCATCGGGAGGGAGGTACATGATACGAGCAAGGAGCTCCCAAGCAAACTGGGGCATCCAGTGCTTGGCACCCCCTGGGACCCCACTATCACCCACCACCACCCCAAAGAAAAGGCACCGTGAATGCACCGCGCTGCTTGGCCAGTGCCAGGGCTGTGCCTGGATCCTGCCAGGGCAGCTTTCATCCTCTGCAGGAGACACCCCCAAAAAACAACCCACCCCCAGCATGAGGCACTGAGCCCCCTCAGTGGGGTACTGGGTACTGGGGCTGGGGACAGCCCCGGGCTCAGGCTGCTAAAGGCACTGGGCAAAGGAGGGTGAAGGGAGCTTGGTGGGGGGACCTGGGAGGTGATCTAGAGCTGGGTGCTGGTGACGGCACTCACCCCATGCACCAGCACCGTGGGGCCCAGCCCACGGGTGAGCAGCTCCAGCTGGTGCAGGTACAGTGGGTAGAGGCTGGTGTCGGCCGGTGGCCGTGGCAGGTAGAGGAAACGCACAACCGGCGCAGGGCTTTGCTCCAGGATGAGTTTGTTGGCAGCACACACATACTCATCTGACACTTGGGTGGTGTTGGCTGGGAAGTTCATGGTCTCTTCCTCCTCCTCGGTCGCCCCGGCAGGCCCTCCCGGGGGTCCCCGGCAGGTTTGCCAGTGCAGGCGGGTGACAGAATCCCAGGGCACCAGCTGGATCTGGGCCTGGATGCGCAAGTCCTTGAGGAGCTGGCGCAGCTTCTCCTCCTGGGCATGGGGCATGGCACCCGCCTCCACGCAGAGGAAGAGGCGCAGGCGGGCGCGCCGCCAGGCCCGTGCCATGTTGAGGACACAGGCCATCTGCAGCAGGAACAGGCTGCAGGTGTCGGCGTAGCGGGCACTGTCAGGCCGCAGCAGGTTGACGGGCCACACGTGGATGGCAGGAGAGGGACTGGCAGCCCGGCGCAGCTCCTGGGCCTTGTCCAGGCTCTCCAGCTGCCGGGCCAGCAGGACATTGCGAAGCATCTTCAGGGCATCAGCCACGATGCCCACATACTCCCGGGCCGAGAGCAGCTTGGGGGCAGCAGGTGCCCGCAGTGGAGGGAAGCCCAAGGGGATCTCCTCACGGGTGCTGGTGAAGGCAGGGTGCTGGGCTAGACCGTCCTGCGGTGCTGCATCATCATAAAAGCCCAGCACCAAGGTATTGGGGCGCATCCCACCTGCCAGAAAGACCACATAGTCCTGGCTGAGCAGAGGCATTGCAGGTACCCATGAGCTGCAGTTTGGCTTCGGCATTGCTCACCCTGCTGATTTCAGACCCCTCAGGATCACATGCACAGATACCTCCAAGCCCCAGCTTAGCTTTGGCATCATCCACATATCAACTCTCCAAGCTCCAACATGGCTTTGGCACTGCCCACACTGGGTGCTTCCAACCCCCTTACCATTGCCCATCCACGTGTCTTCTAGCCCCTCAACACTGCCAACACAGATACCTCCAATACGCAACTTCACCTCAGCATTGCCCACCCCTGATGCCTTCAGCACCCAACTTGGATTTGGCAGTGCATGTCCAAGCGCCTCCAGACACCTTGAAACTCCTCACCCTGCAGGGGCAGCAAGGTGGACCCTCACCCATACCCAGCCCACGAGCCACTCACCAAGGCCAGAGGTGAAGAGGAGCTGCCGGACACCGTGCCGCACTGAGGGTGCAAGGGTGAGGCTGACAAAGGCCTTAACATTCAGCTTGTCCACCAAGCTTAGCCATGAGTCCTGCTGGGGCTGCAGTGGGTCTGAAGGTAGCATGTCTGGGTGGGAAGCAAGAACAGCATCAGGGGTAGGGTACCCGTCTGGGGTAAGGTACCCCTTGGGTGCCCCACAGCACTCCCCCTGCAAAACCAGTGGCAACCTCTGTGCCCATCCCAGCACACACAAGATGGGGAGGGTGGAAGCAGGTGCTTCCAGACAGAGAGATGAAATTATACATAAATATATAGAAAATACCCAGGCAGCCCCATTCCTCCTCCCCAATTTCAGGCCATTAATCACCATGGCAACAGCAGCAGGGAGGGGAGCAGAGCCCATGCATCAGCTGGGGCAAGGATGGGGACAGCCATGGCGTGTGCCAGGGAACACATGTGTGCAAAACAACACACACCAGGATGCAAACATGCCTGAAGCATGTGGACACACAGTGGAGGGCATGAGGTGAGGATGGACACAGGCACATGCATGCACAAAGCTGTGCCATGTGCACCCACACGCATGCAGGCGTTAACCTGTGCCAAGGGACCACGCTGCACAGGAGCCCGGAGGAGCCTGGGTGGCATGTGCCACGTGTGTATACCATCACTGACACATGCAGGAGCCCCATGTAAGGATGGATACTTGAGCACAAACATGCACAAGCTTGTGGCACACATTTGCAAGCACACACTGTGCACAGGAGCCATTGGACAGACACAATCTACCTACATCTCCCACGCCAAGCCAAGCACAAGGTGCAACACCTTTGCCCAAAATGCACACATTCCCCTTGCTATGCCCAGCCTGCCCACCCAATCATCCCAGGGACTCCAAGAGCCCCCTGGCACCACTGCAAGGGACAGAGGCCATCAGTGCTAGGGACAGTGAAAACCCTCACCCAAGTCCTGCAGCTCCACATGGCCCAGGACATAAAGGCCACTCTTCTTGAGGTCATTGACAAAGTCAATGAGCCGGGCACTGCCACGTGGGTTCTGCACCATCAGCAGCATCTGTGGGCGCCAGAACTTGACATGGTCCTTGCGCACATCCAGCATCAGCAGGTACTTCCGCACCTGGATGAAGGAAGGGAGGGCAGCAGGTAAGGAAACCTTCTTTCAATGAACCACTCCACAGGGATGCCAGCCCCAGGGACACACTGCCCAGGACAGAGCTGCCATGGGGACACCAGCTTGCGAACACCAGCTCTCCACTCCATTAGAATCCCAGTGTGGAGGAGCTGGAGTTGAGGAGGACAGAGCTCACCTGGTGGAAGATGAGTGCCTGGCTGATGTAGCCCCATGTGCTGCTGGGCGAGAGGTAGTGGAGTGCAAGGAGAAGCAGGAGGAGAAAGCCCAGGCTTGCTGAGGCTGACACAGGGCTGATGAGGAACATCATGACACAGCAGCCAGCAATGCCCAGCAGGCACGTGTGCCAGGTGAAGTACCGGAAGGTGGGCCTGGAGCAGGGAGAAGGGGACACCTGCTATCATATGGTTCCCACGCTGCCTGCAGGGCAGGCACAGCATGAGGGACTATGACAAGGTGCTACACCAGCCACCCCAGTGACCCCCTCTGTGCCAGCCCAGTGTATGTCAGGCATCCCAGATGCCTGCAGAAGAGGGCACAGAGCGAAATAGTACCTTCCAGGGCACTGGGCAGCCCTTGCTGTTAGCCCATGGCAAACAGGGGTAACAATGGTTACAGGGCTGGTGCTGCCCTGGCACACCCAAGTGACCAGCTAGTATTGGGCAGTGCACAGCAATGCCGGCAGCTGTGGTGTCTGCTCAGCCTGGCAGTGAGGCGGAGCTGGGGAAGCAAGAAGCTGTTATTTTCTCTAATTGTTGTTTTTCCTGAAAGGTAATTAAAATCCTTTTCCGCTGCACTTGATGGAGACCTCGGGGCAGGGGGCGGGGACACACCACACGTGGGGTGGGTGATGGGACTGTTCCCGCCCACCCCACGAGCCTTTTCTTCAGGCATCAACCCTGCCCCATTCATGCACAGCAACTGCGGGGGGCAAGTCCCAGCCCCCCAGCCTGGCACAGACACCAGTCCTCCCTGGGAATGGGGCACTCTGAGGGACCCCAGGCAGTGCAATCCAGCCATGTCTTGCCACTGCCTCTGTAACACCTGCAGGACTCCCCCGCTTTGGAGTCACAACACCCTGCACCGAGGGCAGTGGGCATCACACAGGAGGGAGATGAGGCTCTTCCCAGCCACCCTGCCATGCCCCACCCCCCTCCCAGAGTTGTGCAGCCCTGCCAGGCCAGCCCTGCACCAGAGTACCCAGCACTCTGCACCCCAGGCCGGGGCTGCCCACAGTCCTCCCTCATAGTCCTCCTTCCTGGAAGATATTTTCTCCTCCCCCCACCCAGGATCTCTCTCCTTCCTCCCTCCCTCTTCTCCCTTAGTTTAATTAGCACTAATGGAAAGTGGGCTCCATCACCACTTGGCAAACTGCCCAGGGGATGCCGGGCAGGCACAGGCTATAAGTTACCTCAGACAGCTTATGGGGAGGGGGCAGGTGGTACCCAGTGGAGTTGGATTTACCTGTACCCACTCAGCAAAGCAATGCCAGTGCAGGAGAACTATGCCAAGCCAATGCCATGCAGGGACCTGTCTCCTTCTTCCTCCCCAGAGACTGGGGTGTTTCTGCCCCCTCGAATGCCCAAGAGAGGGGTACTCAACATCCTTCCTGACAGAGGGGCAGCAGGCACAGGGAGAGCAGAAGCACAGATGGATGGATGAATGGATGACTATCCAGCATATTGGCACAGCCTCCCTCCCCTGTGCCAGTGGGTACCTGAAGTTGGGGGCTGATGCCCACTCAAGTGCCAGGCAGGCCAGGTTGACAGTGGCGTAAACCAGGAGGAAGAAGGTGGTCACGACTCCTGCAATGGTGTTGAGTTTCCCAGAGAAGAGCACCAGCTGCAAGAGAGCAGAAGGAGGCACAGGGTGAATGCATCCTCCAGGATGGCATGTGCCAGGCTCCACAATGCCCAGCCCAGGTGCCAAACCACCTTCACCCCGCAAGGCTGGGAAAGGAGCATCGCTGGCAAACTCACCTGCACCACCAGCCAGGAGAGGATCACGGCCATCACTGGGTTCCCACTGGCAGAGGTCTTCTTGGCCAGCACTAGCGCCCGGCCTGCAGGCAGAGGAGGGAGATTGGGCTAGGGCACACCAGTGGGCACCAACAGGCTCAGCCACCTGCCAGGAGTCCTGCCCCCCACCCTGGGTGCTGAGGAGGGGGCAAACACGAGGGCACACAGATGACCCAACTGGTCACACACCGATTCTCCAAGTATCGCCCCCACACCAGGAAGGGGACACCCTGGTGCCAGGGCTGGCCCCAAGCAGGGACAGTCTGCCAGGTGTGCTCTGGCACATGCCAGCACGCTCCAGGCACTCACCAAAGAGATCATCTCGGGCCAGGGCATAGAGGATGCGGGATGCTCCGATGAGGTTGCTCATGGCTGCAGAGAGAGTGGCAGCGTAGATACCCACGGTGACCAGGGGCGGGAAGATACTGATGTCACGCAAGAAGCCATAGTCTTTCTGCAGGAGGATCCTGAAGAGGGACATGGACACACTGGCACCTGCTTCGGCTCAGGCCACCGTGCCTGGCACTAATGGCCCTGGCAAAGGGACAGTGGCCATACCTGTTGCAGGTGGCGCACATGAGGAAAGCCAGCAGATTGTAGACGAGGTAGGTGAAGAGCACAGCAGAAATAGTGCCCCGTGGGATGGAGTAGCTTGGGCGCTTCAGGTCCCCTGTGGACAGGAGCAAGCAGTATTAGTACCCACTAGCACAGCACCTGCCTTGCTCCTCTCCAGCATCAGCTCCCGCTCCCACTGCCACCCAGCCCAGCACCCCCTGCCCATACCTGACATGTTAGAGCCTGCCATGATGCCAGTGCAGCCGTTGAACATCACCGCAAAGACAGAGCTGAAGCTCATCCTCTGCCCAGTGGTGTAGTCTACCCCATACCCACCTGCGGAACACAGGGATGCAAGCTGTGATGGGCTGTCCAGGACAGTGCAGCCCTACCATATACCCTCTCCTCAATGTCTCCATATACAAACCACAGGAAAACCTACCCTATGGCACCTACTTTGTGCCCACAAGCTCCCCCCACCCTCCAGCAAGCTCCTGCAGAGGTGGAGATGCCAGTGTCATAGTAGGTCCAGCAGGCAGGGGGGGAGAGCCTCTCCTCACCCCCCAGGTTGTCTTGCAGGGTGGCAAGGGAGAACCCAGTGAAGTTGCCATTCTCAGTCTTAGAGCCATTGAGGTGGATTGGTACTCCGAGGGGCCGCGTTGCAAAGAAGCTGACAAGGATGGTGCCCAGGACACCCATAACAATGAGGAAGATGAGGAAGGTGGCCTTGGCGTAGATGGAGGCACCCACAAGGCACACAAGGAGGCAAAGGGCCAGCAGCACAGTACCATAGAGTAGCTCATACCAGTAGCTCTGGGGCAGGACATGGATGCCAGTGCCCACTTTCTGCCCTGGGGAGAGACAAGCCAGAATCAGTGGGGCTTGGAGGGGAAATCACTGCTGTGCCAGGCTTGACAGGCACTAACTCTGTTAGCTACCTAGACCAGAGGGCTGGGTAAGCTGTGCTGGCTACGCCAATCATGGTGCTTGGCATGCCTGGCAGGGCAGTAGGGCTGCTTGGGTAAGGGACACCCACTGTCCCCTGCCACCACACATGGGGTTACTTACCAAGTGGGATTCCAAAGCTGTCCACCAGTGCCTCCACCAGCCCCAGCACATAGAGGGCACTGCCACACACGTTGGCCAGGAAAAACATGATCCCAATGCTGCCCCCAAACTCTGGGCCCAGGGCACGGCTGATCATATCTTGCTTTGAGTCAAGGGAAAATGTCAGCAGCCCAAACCACCAGTGGGTGCTCCCACTCCTCCCTCCCAGGACAAGGAGATCCCAGTCCCAGTGTGGCACCCCAAGGCCGCTAAGTGGTCACACAATTTTGGCGCACATGCTCTGCCCCAGCAGCACCCACAGCAAAGGATACAGTAGGCTCCTCCGGCATCCAGAGCCCCGTTGGTGGCAATGGCACACACGGACAGCACTGTCATGCCGATGATGAAGTATGCCACTGCAAACATGGCCAGGGCTTGGTATAACCCAGCATGGCCCACCACGAACCCTGTCGAGGATAGTGAGGAGCAAACGAGCTCTTTAGCTGGGTATGGCCCAATCCCAGGACGGGGTCTTGGGCACAGCCAGAGCTCACCCCGCTGAGGCACACAAGCTGCTCCCATCCTTGCGCCCACCGCTCCCTCCAGCCATGTCACTTCCTTCCCTGCCAGGATGGGTATATCTCCACCCAGCTGGTGCTCCCACTTCAGGACATCTCCACTCTTCTCCCATGCCAGGATCAGGCCCTGGAGTGCCCTGGGCATGGGCAGCTCAGAGAGGCACAATCAAAAAGCAAACAGGGCAGGGGGGTCTACTGTCCACCTGGTCCCGGGCCCCCCATCCCTGCTGCCACCCTCAGCAGGTAGGAGGTGCCTTGCACCCCAGCTCGGGCACCAGGAGCTGATGGGCACTCCATGGGGTTCATGATGCCGCCCTGCTTGCCTGCTGCAAAGCAGGAAGCGGAACAGCCCCGAGGCATCCCCGTCACACAGTGCAACCCCCCCCGCCCCCCGCGTGTGTGTGTCCGCAGGGATGGAGCCCGCAGAGCCCCCCGCGGCCCTGCCCGGGGTGACAGGAGACGAGCGCAGCCGGCGGCGCTGCGGGCAGGAAGAGGCTGCCCGCGGCTGCAGGGAGATGCCCTATCTCAGCCGCGAGCCAGGCCGCAGCCATGCCCGCAGGGAGGCGACGGGGGTGCCTTGGCACGGGCACTACAAGGAGCCCTCAGGGAGACAGGGTGGGTTTGGAGGCACGCTCTGTGACCCCCAGAGGGCTGGAGGGTGCCCGAGTGCTTAAAAGCAGGACAGCCAACGGGGGGAGAGGGCGGAGAGGAAATAAAAGGGTGTCCCGAAAACAGTGCGGAGGTAAGTAGGAGGAGCTGCTCGCCATGGAGATCTGGGGGATGTCTGAGGCATGGGGAAGCAAGACGCTGCCGAGGGAACCACGGACCCCCACGTTGGGACAGTTCCTCTTCCCGGCAACTCCCCTTCCTCTACTCCTTACTCCTTCCGGCTCCACGTCCCCTCGGAATAATGCACCCCAGGGACGGGGGTCCCGGCACCCGGCAGGGTAGGGGGTTGAGGGCCTGTGCGAGGACCCCAAGCAGGGGAGCAGAAAGGGGGTGAGTGATGGTAGGGGAGAGCTGTGCCCACAGCGCGCAGCAAAGTGGGTCCCCCAGGCAGGGGAAGGGGCTTAAGGGCCCCCCAGGCATGCAGCCAACTTCCGCCCTTGGGCTCTCTGTGGGCAGAAAGTGAAAGAGGAAAAGCCTTCCCTGTTCCTGGATGCTGCCTGCTGTAGGCCTCTGTCTGCCCCAGGACAGGCTAGGGCATCTTCCCCCTCCTGGTACCCCCCCAAAAGTCTGCCACCTCCTCCAGCTCATGCCCACCCTGCCACCTAGTTCTTTCAGATTGCCCAGTGACAGACTCATAACCTAAACTGGGAGCAGACTGGGATCAAATCTGTGCCCTTTGAACAGCACAGAGGAGAGGGCAGCTGGGTGCCCAATGGGAGACAGCAGGGTCAGGTCCTGCCCTTGGGGCACCATGTAGGATGTGGGAGAGAAGTGGGATGCTGTACTGGAGTGCTGTAGCCCAGCACTGGCTGATGCTTAGAGAGCAGTGGGGTCTCAGCACTGGGGAAGGGGGGACACAAGGGCACCAGAATCCTGTTCAGGGAAGGCACTGAGAAGTCTCAGAAGTTCTACCCCAGAGACATTAGGGCTCCAGACTAGGGTCCCTTACTGGAGGCACTGAGGACCCTAACTAGATTCCCATCCTGCAGGTGCAGCATGAGCCCTGGGGCCCCAGACTGGAGGAGTCAGGAGGAGACACACAGCATCAGGACCCCAACCTGGGGGAGAACTGAGAGAGCACTTGGACTCTAGACTGGGGGGCAGGAGAGGGCACTGGGGCTCCAAAATGGGGGGGGGGGGAGCGGAGGCAGGAAAGGGCACTGGAGCTCCAGACTGGGGGACAGGAGAGGGCACTGGGGTTCCAGACTGGGGGAGTAGGAGAAGGCACTGGAGTGAACACTGGAACGTCAGATTGAGAGGCTGGGGAAAAATGGAGAGGGCAAAAAGGACACTGGGGCTTTAGACTGTGGGGCACGAGAAGAGCACGGAGGCTCTGGGAAGGGGGGGAGGGCCAGGGAGCACACGGGGCCACTCGGGGTACCAGGCAGGGCTGGTGAGTCTCGGGGGACCTCGGGCCGCGGTCGGGAGGGGTCCGGCGGGGGGCACTCACCGAGGCGCAGGAAGAGGACGACGCTGAACATGGAGAGGAGCGTGGGTACCACAACGCCCAGGAAGGTGGGCAGCTTGCGGGGAGCGGTGGCGGCGGCGGCGGCGGCCCGGCCGCGCTCCCAGCCCCGCTCCTCCTCGCCCGAGGCGCCGCACAG
>JBCJKH010057229.1:0-19701 GCA_039877255.1 Loriculus beryllinus | reverse complement strand
TAATTTTTTTCCCATTATCATCATTTTCTTCATCTGCTGGAGGAGAGGGAGTACTTGTCTTGTGTAAAGGTGAAGTTGGATCAGGTGATGAGATTTTTTTCCCCATCTCTGTATTCTTAGCTTCATTTTGAATGGAATTAGGAACACAAATGGTACTTCTGGCAATTGCAGATGTCACATAATGACTTGAAGCTCTTCGCTGCATCTGTAGATAAAAAGAACTAGGCTTTGTTGTAGGACTTAATGCATTTGACTTATTCTGTGTCTCAGAAGAAGCATTTGTATTACCCAAGCTTAGCATCAGTGGGACATGGTGTTTGGAAGACTCTATTTCTGTCCGACTGCTCACAGTAGCAATCTCAGCTCCAGACACCATAGCATGTTCAGAAATGCTGTTTGCTTTGTGCAGCAGATCATTTGCTGCTGCAGGTGCATTTTGTGAATCAACCTGTAAATGACCCACACTTTTTGGAAGACAAAGAATTTCAGCCTGCACTATGAATTCTCTGGGGTCTTCATGTTTTAGAGAGTTTTCTGAAGTAGATGCCTCTTGATCCTTATGATCTGGTGGAATTTCTGATTCCCAGCTCTTCATTATTTCTAAGGATTTTGGAGGCACTATTTTATAAGTAGTCATCCCAATTTTTGGTATGTAATCCCTCGTAATTTCATTAGCAGGCTTGGGTTTAGGTTTGGCATCCTGTCTATAAAGAGGGTGACCTTTTGTAGGAGAGTCATCTGAAGTTTTTGCTGTTGCTTCTGGTGAAGCAAAATTACTGCCATTTATACAAATGTGACTCTGATCTTTAATGGGAATTACTTTTTCATGGGTAGTTTCTTGTCTGTCAAGATTTTGTTCTGTTGAATTATCTTCATCCTCTTGCATTCCATGAATCACTTGAAGAAGGGGGCTTTTTGCATCTCTACTGTGTTGAGGGACCAGTTCTCTGAATGTGGATGATTCACAACCCTGAGGAACAATAATTTCTTTCTGTGTAGTCCTTCCCAAATTGCTGTCCAATGGACCTGTCTGGATTGCAACATCCTGAGTTTTTACTGTGTCCAGGCTGGTTTGATGTGTTTTCTCATCTTGCTTTTCTGGAATCATTTGAGGATAATTCCTATGACTTACAGAGATGCCATTTTTACAGGTCTGGCAGTTTGATGGTCTGTCAACTTCGAGCTTGTTATTTTCTCTGAAATCTACTGTTTTCATTTCAGCTGACTGAAGTTCTTTAGCTTCTTCTGTTGTTGGAAAAAGTTCTGTATCACTGTGGTCTTTAAGAGAGATCCCAAAATTAATACAAATGCCAGAAAAATGCAAACTTCCCCCTTACATCATGAAACCCTGCATCCAGTGTATTTAAGTACAAGTACTGGCACCTCACTGATACCAAAATTTTCTTTAACACTTACTTTTAAAGGCTATTTAAAGATATCTTTGACTAATAATGCCAAACAATAGTATTCCAACTCAAGTATTCTTCTTTAATTATCAGGCAACTGGTGCCATGCATCAAATTGATAGAAAAATCTATTTTAGAATCATTTAAAAAAAAGCTAAACGAGTTTCGGTTGCTTATATGGGCATCAGCGACTTAAGAGCTCAAGGACTATTCAATATTAAGTTAGATGTAATTTTTATTTAGTTCCACACTTTTGTGGTTTCTGTTCTTTAGTTTTAACGTTACAAATGTTATTTGTCAACTATTGTACAAGGGACCAATTTGAAAACACATGGACAAAAGCAATTTTCTAGCTCTACTTTTCCAACTGTTTTTATCAAGTATGAAAATTCAATTCTTTACTCCTGGACTAAACACGTAGCCCTCTCCAAAACACTGGAATGTTTGGATCAATATAATAATAATATTTTGAGGAAAAAAAAAATCTTGTTTTAAGTATGTTATAAAATGGCAGTTAAAACTTGTATATCATATAAACAGGATTCATGCAGTATGTTGTTATGATTTATAAACAGAGATGTGCTGAACATAAAAGACTACGGAAGGCCTAATATATATAAATCTGAAAATCAGTGTCACAAAAGGGAAAAATAAATTAGTAAGCTCACTAAATCCACAGAAAAATTTATGATCCATTAGATGCACAGGATGTCGTCATTTCTTTTCAAATCAGCATGTCACTTTGTTCTATTTCTGTTTGAAAATATTTGCATTTCCATGCAGAAAAATCACACTAACTTTGTAAGCACAGAACAACTGATTGCTTCTCCTTCCTCCTGCAGTGCCCATGTCACACCATGTGGCAGGACAACCTTTGTGTCCAGCCTTCCCTCCCCTCAGCACTGCTCCACACACAGTGCCCCACAACAGCACAATGAAACTTTGACAAATGCTATAAAAAAAAAACCTATTAAAAACAAAATTCTGCTTAATCAAAACTGCCGTCAATTCTTGTCACCCCATTGCAGAGAGGATACACTGCAGCTAGAGAGAGTATGAAGAAAATAACCTGATGATAGCAATTCAGGAGTTGACTGATTTGTCATTTTTCTCAAAGGAATAGAAGAGCTCTCTTCAACCTTACTCTGAAGTACTAAAAATGAGTGGGAGCTACTCACCATCAGTTTTATTTTGATCCAAAATTCTAAGCTTCCTGTCTTTTTCAAACGCAGCTTGCTCACTGCTTATCATAGTCTGTAGTCCTCTGCAAAGCACAACAGTACATTAAATATGCCGGTATCATTCACTTCAGTAAACACAAGTAACGGTGCAAGAGAACTGGCAATATTCTTCAAACACAGATGGACAAAATGAAATCATTCTGCCAAACATTGGAGTACTCAAGAGAATAGATTTTTTTTTTTTAAACAAGAGGAAATGCTGCTATGATATTTTACCAAAATTCAGCTTCACTCTCTTCTGTGTAAGCAGATGATTGGTTTCCTTTTCTCTCCTCCCCCTCCTTTTGTTTATTTGTGCAGTTTGAATAAGCCCCTTTCCAGAAACAACTAAGTTTCAGTGAAGCCACAAGAGTTTATAATTCATGTAACAGTAGTGTTCTATGAAGTGTTTTAAAACATTTCCTTGACTTTGTTCCCAACACAATCTACAGGAAGCCATATGAGATGCTGACTGCATATGAACACATGAATTCTGCCGTACAGACTCTTCAAAATAATAATGAAAAATTGTCTGTCCCTTTCAAGAAATTCCCTGAGAGCAACAAAGAAACATGCATCTAACATACTACTTGCATACTAAATGTTTTGCAAATGCATACAATTTATGTCCTTCAATCACAGTGGGCAAGAGAACTGCACAAATGCTGAATAAACTCCTCATCTTTTTTTGAGGAAATTTTAATTCCTTGCCTTAAAAAGGTAAATGAAAAAGGCAAAAAATATTTAAAATTTCTCTTTAAAAATAATATTAGAACTTCAAACTTATATCTTTGCTATTTTTATTTTCTGTAGTTACAAATACTGGCATTATGAAGATTCCAATCCATTTGCCACATCAAATGTGTTAGCTGTCAGGAGCCAGTGCCTTAAGCTAAAACATCTGCTTTGAATCATGTGACTGTACAAATTCCTCAGTAACCACCCATCCTCGTGTTGCTTGTACAGTCCAAAATATACTGTAAGTGTCCAAAAAACCACTAAACAGGAGCACGACTCTCAAAATTATTGTTGGAAGAAAGTTAAATCTCAGTCCTGCACTCTGTACTCTCGCTTATCTCACAGCTGAAGGACTGAACTACAAGTTCTTTCAACAGGTTGAACGCTGGTGGGGTTTTTTTTTGGGGGCTGGGGGGTGGTGTTCTTTTTCTGATACCCCAGAGTATCATTATAGAATATACAGTGGTTTTGACTGGACCATTGCACATATCTGTGGTTTGATTAAAAAACACTTCTCCAAAGTAACTAGATCTTTTATATAAGATCTGAATTATCAAAAGAGTTCCAGAAATAGAATGTCAGAGAAATACTAGCCCTCATTCTGGAATCCCCCATGATATTTCAGGAAAGAAAGGATTGCCAAACTCTAAAGTTAGAGGGCAGTGCATGCTGGATGATCAGGATTTTAGGCCATGAAAGGCTATCATAAGTCAGTAGGGGAAAAAAGAAACATTCCTTGGCCAATTGGCCAAACCAACCCATTAACACAGTAACACCAGACTGATAATTTGCAAGTTCAAGAAAACTTAAAAACAACATTTGGCTGATCCTCCTCTTTATAGATCCCCACAGAGCAGACACACCCAAGCAACTGGCGCAGTATTTGTCAGGACAGAGCATCAAAGATTTTTGTAAAGCCCCATTTGGCCTTGGACTGACAAAAAAGACCCTTTAATACAAGTCAAATTCTCCCTACTACTTTGAAAGTTCTTGGCTACTAGGGCAGTCATTTTGGCTTCAGTGCAATAATTGAAATAGTTCTTTCAATTTAATTTGTGAAGAGTAGCCAGTTTAGTTGCCCCAGGGAACAGAGAAATAGTGAATTACATTAACACAATGGGACTTCTCTGGACAATCAACATTTATTTCAAGCAGGCTCTAACTCATGTTGGAAACCTGCTGAGTCAGGTAGTTTAACAAACATGCTGAAGGGCAAAGGTACAGCATCACCAGAAGGGGAAAAAAAACAGTTAAGGAAACTAATGTGTTTATTCTTTAAAAGGGCAGAATTAACTTGTTTTCCTGAGAGCAGATGGATTGAGACAGGTCAAGACAACTGGCTAACATAAAAGCAAACGACAGAAGAAAAATTCAAACCAAACCAAACATTCAAGCAATAGGCAACTGTGCCCAGAAGAACAGAAGTGGCCGATTTACCTGTTTTTCCCCAACTGCAAGAATGAATTTGCAAATTTTCATTTAACTAATTAATCCAGGTTTTTTTGGTAGCACTCTGCTCTAGTAAATATGCTGGGTATTTTAGAGTGAGGTTCAGCTTTCCTGGGGTCCAGCTGTTTCAGTAGTTAGGAAAAGAAGGCTTAAACTGAATAGCCTGCAGAACACTTCTTTGTCATTTTTGTTGAAAAACTACATGAATTACTGCGTACAGAAGAGTGCAACAAATGAAAGTTAAGCATATTAAGCTCATTTCTCTCTCACAATCTTCTATTCTGTCCTCCACAATGAAACAGCACTCTACTTTTTTTTGCCTCCCCCATTCCCTCCCTAATGCTCCTTTCTTTGTCACAAAACGTACTTACTTGCCATCTGTGCTCATATTTTCTTGTTTTTCTTCCTTGAAGCTTTGTGAGTTGTCTACAGAAACACTGCCAGGAACTGGAGCTGATGAAGCAGGATCATGTTTTTCAGTTGCCAGTGGTACCTCAGCAGAGTTGAAGGCTGCAGTAACCTCTCCTGTCCCAGGAGAGGCATTTGTACTTTCACTGTCCTCTCTCTGTTGCACACTCCTCTCTTCCCTTTCATCAATTTCTTCTAAGCTGTATTCTGGGCTCCTTACACCTACACTCAGAAAGGAAAAAAGAAAAAAGAGAAAAAACCCAACAAAATATGAAACCACCCACAGCTCGCAATGCACAGTAGAGATACAAAGGGGCTGGGGAAGTTCACCTAAACAGTTTGAAGAAGAATAACTGAGACTTCTTTTTATAATTCAAGTAAAATAAAATAAGTAAACCAAACTAATTCAGAAGTTTAACACCACAGTATTTTCTGGTTCTTTCCAATTCTTTCCTTTTTACATGTGAGAATACACTCACCACCATGCTAGTGTCCATTTGTTTCTGAATCTGAAACTAATGTATAACATTTTCCTGTTTAACTCAAGTACTGGATTAGGAGAGATCAAAATATATTTAACTATATTATAATCATAAATTTCATGGAGGCAGTTTATTTTACCCAGATTTCTAAATACTTTCATTAGGTTCCCAGTGAGGTTTAACATACACAGTTCCTTTATCCCAGAGTAGGTAGGTTAGAGAACTAAAGAGCAAACTGAATCTCAGTTTTGCCTATGGTTTGAACAAGTTTGATCACTGCTATCAAAAAGTTCCCATAATTATCCAAAGTGTATTAAAACACAGTTGGAAGTGTCTGTGTAGTTCCCTGTGCTACAGTAGAAATGCACAAAAAAAGAACATAGAAAAATGTGAAACCACAAAAGAAAAATTTTTCAGCTACGGCATAGTTAAACTAAAAGGTTCAGCTACTGGATTAGCACGCATGGAAGTCAGCATACCTGAATTTAAACTAATAAATCCACCTATTTTAATTTCCAGAGGAATTAACCATCTCTAGCTTTTCTTCCCTGACAGTAATCTTCCTACAAAATGATGATTCACATTTCTCAAATATTAATAAAGTAGACCATACAATTAACCTCTTGGCTTTGCAACCTGCATTCTATAACACACAGAAGATAGTAATTCCATCTATAAAGTACAATATAGTGCCACGGAAGGCTACTGGCACCTAGCCATACAAGCAGTGCACCTTGCCTGACCTGACCAGGGTATTCCTGTCAGCTTTGCATGAACCAGTACCTGTTAGGGACAGGCCTTGCACTTGGGCAATTAGGTTTCAGTCTTTTCTCATTTGTACCACTAAACTTCCAAGTGTAAAACAAGACTACCAATGAAAACAAAACAGCGGCTTAAAGCAAGCAATACTGGAAAGTAGCAGATCCTAGAGGACAGAAAATCTTAGACTGACTTTTTTTTGCACAGACTGGTGTGCTACAATGCTTTCAGTACTTCTAGAAAAGTACACTTACAGAAATATAATAAAGGACTGTATATATTGGAGAAAGTGTCCATATAGAACCTAACTGATTTTTCCAATAGGGACATTAGTTAAGAGCTCAATAATACCAAAGTTGCTCATTCACACGTACAGGGCAACTATAAAAGCCAAACTTTTTACTACTTAATTGTAGTTTATTGTTTTGCACTCCTCTAAGACTCCTTAAGAATTTGTTATTAGTAAGGACCTTCTTTCTCCTCCTTTCCACCTGCCCTCTTCCACCACCAAACCCTTCCATCTTCAGGCAGAGAAAAGTCATGCCAACAGCTTTACACTATGGGAGATGATTTTAGTGACGGAAGTATGATTTTATGTGTGCAAAGATAAATATATGCCACAAGGCACAAAGAAAGCATATGTGGGCAAACAACAAACCTGCTTTGACTGTCCCACAGCCCATAACCAGGTCGCAAGAACACTATCTTCTTCACCAGTGAGAGCTATTATGCCATGGGCCTGCACCATCACCAGCAACAGAAACAACAAGGTACCTTCAGTCTAAATACTCTGTGGAAACCTGAATTATGCAACAAAGAACAGCCAGGACTTCTGACAAAACAAATGGAAGCTTTCTGGAGTTGCTGTGGCTTTGTGCCCAGGCACTGCTGTCATCTCTTTCCTCTGGAAAGAAGCGTAACAAAGACTGAGTTGTATCTGCATTGGTGGGATGGAAACTTGGACTGGTAGGAGACATTCCTGCTATGTGAAAGCCTGTCCTTTGCTGAGCTAGGAACACTTCCAAGCTTTGGAGTGGACTAACCTGACTGCAAATGTGTAACACCAAACAAAAACAACCCTCATACTTTCCCCAAAGTACTGTACTTCATTGATCAGCATAATATTAGCCTGGATTTGAGTGAATTTCAGTTACTGGTTTTTCATCTGTTACTGGACACCATTCCAGACCTGGGCCACTACTGCTACAGCAGAATAAAGTCTGAATGCATTTGATACATAAACAGTGTTTAACAACTTAGATCATGCAGTTAACTCCCCAGAGGAACAGTTCAGATTTCATGACTTGCTTCCAAACACTCAGTTTAGAGTTTTATATGCAACATATCGCTTCGAAGTACGTATGGCAATACTGGCTACATACCGTTGCCTTATTGCTTATATGCTTTATATGTAAATCCATATACAATATAAATTCCAGTTTTGTCTGTGTATAATTTATTCTCTATGAAAATGAGTCATTGAGTTTTAATTAGCCCTAAAAGGACACTGTTAAAGCCTACAGGATAACACTGCAAAGACATACCTGATGAGTGACACACCAACTGCAAGTCTCCTTTGAGTCAGTAAGAATCATCTTTTCAGAACATTGAAAAGGCTGGCTCTGCTCTGTGAGCCATTATGCTTGCAAGCACCAAAGCCAAAAACTTTACTACTTCATGCAAATCTGCCAGTGTTTCTGCTCTTGATTCTACAGTCCTTAACAAGGTTCTTAAGAGATACTGTAACCAAGAAGACTGTATCACAGGGTTTGTTCGATGGAAATGACTTAAAAATCTGTAATTTTATAATCATTTTTTAAAAAAACACTATTTCACCCTCTTCTCTAGAAAAAAAGACTGAGCATTAATGAAATTTTGGGAAGGGGAACAGAAATCATAATTGAGAAAAAAACCCTGTTTATAATCCCAAATGTTCAAATTAATTTTCTGTCAATGTTTATTCTAGTAGATTTATGCCTTCAAACTACTTTTGTCAAGGTACAGGCTGTTTTTACACCACAGGAAAACTGTCATTTTGCAACAGAGTTGCTGTCTATTCCAAATTATCATAGTTCCCACTGAATACATATGTATCTATTAGCTAGGTACTACTTAGTCACCAACTTGATCATTTGCAATGGTTCATCATAGGGCAGAAGGTAATGCTGTATTTGCAGTTTAACTTTTTTTGCCTATTTGCTACAGTAGCAATGCATGTCAGAACTACTTTGGGATTGCCAGTCACAGCTGAGCAAAAACTCACAATGCTTCCAGAAGCATGACAATCAAAGCGCTATTAATCCAAATGGAAGGAAGTACTGAGTTCATGTAAGGCTAAAATTATGTCCAACTTGGCAATTAAAGAAATATTGAACTATTTTATGCATTTAAAACAATACTCAAACGGGCATAATTTTCAGACTAGGAATAGGACAAGTATGCTGTAACTGATTATACTGCAAGTGAATGTTTGTTCTCACAGCATGACGGGCTTTGCTAAAAGGACCCTCTATATATAGGCCTCAGGACAGTTTCAGAGGTGCCACCAGAGAGCAGCAGTATCCCATGAGTCAAAGAACAAAAAAAACCCCAAAGGCAGTGGAGCTGTGCTAGGTGACTTGTCTGTGCATTTAAAACAAAAACACGCACTGCATGAAGGCTTCAGAAAAGATGTCGTATGAAGCAGCAGAATGAAGACTGTCACTAACTGCAGAAGTAAAACCCAGGGTTAAACGCATTCTGTTCTGAGCCCAGTGAATATCCTTGCACTTTTCTATTTCTTTCCATTACAGCTCAAATTAAAATGTTTCATTATGAACCTTAAAAAGCTCAAGCAGAAAATTCCTAAATCTATGGAAAAGCAAAAAAGCTGTTTCTCTGAAATTCAGGGCTGTTTACCTGTGCAGCGCTCCGGCCTTAAAGCAACAGGAAATGCAGACATTCTAGCACAGATCTATAATTTTAAGACAGAAACAAGCTCAAGAAAACAAAAAAATCCTTGATTTTAAATCATAGCATGATAACTTTGCTCATCTTAGACCCACCACATGTAGGTAAACAGTTTGCAATGCAGAAAATTAAGTACTAATAAATACCACTAAGAGCAACTCACTTAGAAGTGATTGCCCTCTATCTGCTACAACAGCTCTGAAAAGCAGAGGTTACAGCTTCATTACACCTTCAACCTCAGACTTCACAGTATAGGTACATGCTTTGCATTTATTGAGATATGTATTGTTTCTATTAAAGGTTTTTTCTGACAAATTATATAAATTGCCCTAAACACAAACCAAACCCAAATTTACAGATTACTGATTTTTTTTCTTTTCTCATTTGCCAGAGGTCTAGGATGGAAGGTGATTTATTCAACTCCTGTGCTACATTTGTGTTTTATCACTCCAACCAATTTGATTGGCATCCTGAAAAAGAACAGCCAGAATACTAGTAAGAGTTCCTGTCAACTAGCCCAGGAACTATGAGTGCTTAGCCTCATATAATACCAGTGGCACTCCACATGCTTAATGTTTATGTATTTCATTTTTAGTGAAATACATTGAAGAGTGATTTTTCCAGACACTGGCACTGATTATTCTGAAAGGTTTTATAAACTTTAGGAGAGTCTTAGATGCTGTATCTTGTATCTAACCTTACAGCCTGATGCTTACAAACAACAGTGTTTAATAGTACAAGCTACATAAATTGAAAACAGCATAAATAAAACAGCATATATAAAACTGCATAAATTGAAACAGCAGCAGAAGAATTGTATTTTAAACAGCTGTTCTTTTATGTATTACATTTTCTCCACAGCACCCAATAAATGATTTAATTTAATGTATAAACCACTATTTATGCATACAGTTTATATTTACAACTTACGTTTTCAAAGGCTGTTCAGATGCAAATCAAAAAGCAGGCATGGATTTGTTCCTACCCCTAGGTTATAACAGGACAAGGGCAGTACAGGGCAGGGTTCTGAAAACAAGACTGGGTTTTCGCTTTTGAAAGGTTTGTTATGAGGTATACAAAACTCAGAGAAGTTCTGGCTTGTTCTTGTCTACAGCTTGTGGAGGAGGAGGGAAAACAGGGGTAACATTTTGTTTATTAACTGTAAAGCACAGAGACCAAGACAAAGTATATTGTACACATTTCTGTAGACAGTAAAGGTAAAACACCTTTATTTTAGAAAGCCATATTTGTACTTCAAAGGAAAAGTTAAGCTGAAGCGTTAAAATTAGTACTATACTTATGACACACCTGTATTAGAGTAATTTACTGCTATGCAATATCATAGCTTGCTATGAAGTAGATTTTATCAACGCGTTTGGAACAGAACCAATCTGTTTCAGACTGAATTTCAGTGGCTCTTTTTTCCACTTTAATAGGGGCTGATTCTATTGATTCTGTTCCTACAAAAAGTCAAGTAAGAAGCTTTTTTGTTGCCTAAATTTCTGCACCAACAAAAATTCTAGATAGAATGTTAAATTGTGATCTTACAGACTTGTGAGTTCCTTAAAAATGTACCTTCTTTTAAGCAACTGATGCTCGTAGCAACATTTTCCAGGTATTTTAATCTCAACTCAGGTATTTTTGAACCAGATAACTGAATTTTGATCAAACAGAAGAACTACAAGAGAACAATACAAAACTTTCTCTAAATTATTCTTCTCAGTCCATTTCCTATGAAACCCTCTTTGATCCAGAGAAACTAATCTTTTCTCCCTCCCCAGGTTGTCCATCTGATTAACACAAACACAAGTCACACCTACCCTAACGATAACTACTTTGGTATTTTCTGGTTTATTTGCCTTTTTTTTCTTTTCCTGAGCTGTGTGTCCTAAAACCTGCCTACTTTCTCACACTTACAGGAAAATAATGGAGGATTGGTGAGGAGGATTCTAAACATGCTCAAAGTGACTTGCAGCTGGGTGCAGAAAAACATATATATGATACTGTTATTTAGTCTTGTGTGTTTGACAAGTAGAACATCTCTGTTTAGATAACATAGGCCTGTGATAGACTGAAAGGCACCCTATTAAACATGCTTGAGATTCCTGTCGTGCTACAGGAAAGATCAAAGCACAATGGTAAACTACACATGCATGAATCCCTGAAATAGAGGCTAAAATAGGAAATTCAGTGATCCTCTAACAGGAATATGGACCGAGCTCCATGGTGCCTGCATCCCTGCATGTGTGCCTCTGCCCAGGTGCTGCTTCCAGGGATCCCCTCATTGGTGAGGTAATGAAAACAAAACTTTATTTCTTATGTGGTTTTGTGGCTGTTTCTGCATCCTGCCTGTGCTGGCTAACATGCACTACGGGAGCTAATCTCATAAAGTGGTATTACCACTCCTTACAATCTGAAGATGCCTGGCAATCACATTTTTACTTGAAGGTCTTATCTCATAGGGTGGTATTTCTTTAATGTTTAGCCAACTTGCCATGCCTTCTGTTGCCTCCCAATTAAACAGCATAAAAAGATTACCAGTCTCATTACTGCTTTGGCTTTGATCTTCTGGTACTCGAGAGGGTGGTGAGGGTGCTTTGCGCTTCATCTTCCGTAGAGAGGAGTTCATGGAAACGGTGTCACTGAGTGGCAGAGAACCTTTCCGTACTAATCCTGGAGGGGCCTAAGAAGGGAGACAAGGGAGAAAGAAGATTATTAGCCATCAAAGAAAAACCATAAAATACCTCCAATAATTATTCTCCAAAACCATTTATAATAAAAATTTGGGAAAGAAATCATATATATTACCCAACGTATTACGTTTCTCATCTTAATTCATCCAAGGAATTAAAAATTAAAAAAATTCTAGATTAATTGAATATATTCACAGAGTTACAAGATACAGTAGTAAAAAAAAAATCAGAAAATCAGTTGTTACATACACATATATATAGAGAAGTTTAATTCTTCTATGCCCAAAGGCTATTCTACAAACCCCAAATAATTCTTTTCTATAAGGAGCTAAAAATTTTTGTGGAAAGAAGATTCAACTATACACCACTGCAATGATACATCACAGGGCTTCCTTCTTCAGTCCTTCAACAGCAATCCTAATTGGATTGTAATTATAGGACTTTTTTCCCTGCTTCAAATACTTGAACACTTATAGAAGTTTTTCGAATGCCAGTTTTCATAATACTTACCAAACTTAAATTGTAATAAGCTGTAAAAACGATAAGATTTTAAAAACTAATGCTGTTAAAGTGTAACAATGACCTCATTATTGTAGCAAAGAAAATGCAAATTTTTAATTCACAAATAATCAAAACCATTAAAAAATGGACAAAGGTTATCTGATGAATACTTCATAGTTCTATGACAGAGCAGTCCAATTGCATTCTAAATTGTTTTAAAGACCCAGAATTAGAGTATTTTGTTGTACAAAATAAAAACTAAAAGGAAAATTGCTCACAAGTGAAAAGGAAACTGATACAAGATGCCTGTGAAGCAGTGTCTGGTAGCACCCGGTTAGATCCTAGTAGCATACCTGAATGAATGCACTGGGATGGTGATAACATTCCTCTGAGCTATCCTGGACATATTCAGTCATCTGTTTTGTCCCATGTCAGTGTCAGGTATGACAGGTCCCTTCAATACTTTACTGCACTATAAGGAGCAACACTGTCCAAAATGTTCACCTAACTCTTCCAGCAATCATATTAATGCCAAAGCAAGAAACATGAACCTTTTACAGCAAAGCAGGACTCAGATTCCAAGGAGAAAAACAACAAAGCACAAGGTGAAATGTTCTTTTAAGAACATCAGAGGATGCAGGGGCACAGCACTCCACTTCTAATTAAAAATACTTTCATGCTTGAATAGTTTCTAAACAAGTCAGTCTAAACCATCACACAACAAAAAAATCACTTCACGCTTTTATAGTTTCTTATTCACAGTTCCCAAATAATTCTAACCAAAAAAAAAAAAAAAAATAGTATTCAGCATCTGAACTGATACAGGAGGGGATATCAAATCTAATACTTTCCCAAATTAGGCTTTTTTATTGTTAAATCATTTTCCTCCTTGCTGTTGGGCACTACTGGTTTTCTCCTCTTCGGTAGCTGCTCTCCAGGCTGCAGCCCCTCCATTCTGCACAGACACTGCACTCTGTTCAAAGGTCTGCACCCTCATCTGCTTCACACAGGCTCCCTCAGCTGACTGGGTTGGCACTGAGTTCTGCGCATACTCGCTCAGCTAAACAGATGTCACCAGAGTTCCCTCCTGCACAGAAAGAGTATGTGTGTAGGGGGGGAAATAATGTTCTCAGCATAAGAGCACAAATGCTACTAGAAGATTTTTATAAGCCTTCCACTGCCCTTTGCATCCAAAGAAACAAACGATTTGCAAAGAGAGATTTTGAGAAAGTACTAAATGTTCCAGTTAAGGTTCAAGTGTTGAACAGATTTTCTCAGGAATTATTCAACATATGAATATTAAGAGCTTTCAAATCCTAACAAAGGGTGCAATGTGAAAATAGTACTTTAAACAGATGGAAAAAAAATTAAAATAATATTATTAAGACATATCTGACAAAGTTTTGGAATATACATCTGGGTGTTCGTGTGTCATACCAACTGCCAGTGATAACCAGCGCGTTATCAGTTACACTTGAATTAAAATTCATATGAGAATCACTAAAGTATTTAACTGAGCTTATGCAGAAACACCAGTGAACTCTGTCATAATTTCCACAACATACGCAGAAGTTCCACTTCTAACACTGTACACCCTCCTTGTCCTGGAACAAGCCAGGATGGGTATGCAGTTTTTTAGCCTCGAATGTGTCCAGGAAAATTTGGAACCAAATCCTGTACCATCCCAAGCAGACATTCGTAGAGGCCACTGCTTCCCAAATTCCGGCCTCTGTAAGCAGTGGCAGGCATGGTGCCTGGCCCTTCTTATTGTTTCAAAAAGCAAAGGCAAGTTAAGTGAGCTACAGTAATTTTGCAGCTGGAATGGAATAAAAAGGGCAGGGGGAGGAAGTATTTGGGAAAGAATGTAGTGTGGTGGAGCATTTCAGAAAGCATACCTCAAACCAACGGTCACTGTACACACATTTTCATACCACCACTATCTACCTCTTTTCCTCCATAGTTAACTAGGTCTATCAGAAGATATGCAGGCTAGAATAACAAAGCACATTGCTAGCCATTTTGCTAGTATTTCTTTCTTCTCTTTGTACAAGTATGCAGGCAAATGTATGTCCAATGATTAATGCATTCAATTTCTATTATAAGACTTAAGCTTCCCAAAGTACTTAAACTTGGCCAAAGAACTGCACAGGAAGTAATATACCTCTGAGCTACTGGAAAGAAAGGACATACAGAATATGTTTGCAGAAACTCAGCTGGTGTTATTCTGTCCAAACACCCAGTATTACTACTCTCTCCTATGATTTATCTATACATGTGCCAGTACAGAAGTAAATATAATAAGGGAACAAGGTTATGCATTTGGTACACTGAAAAGTGGATACATACAACGTTCACCAGCAATTCTGAATCATATCAGACTCCTATCTAGCAATCTTCATACCAACTTCAGTAAGAGCAAACAGGTCTGAGCACTATCTTCTCCCAAGTAACTCTGTCTCCGTACAAGAACCTCTTTGATGTTCACAGTGCTCACTGGATCATTGCCTAACTTCACCGGTAAAGGACTAACCATCAAGTTCCAGGCAACTAAGCCTCTGGTGTAACTTCTTAATCACAGAACTCATTCTCACAAATATCTTAATTAAGCTAGTCAGTGACAGCAACTAATACATCTTTTGAGAAAGTTTATGACTTAGTTGCTTCCCACCCTTTCCCCATTCTCCCATTTTCTTCCTTCTCAAAGGAGTAGACTGGAGAGTCAATTTTGTTTAGGAGTTAGGGTTGTGTAAATAAAAGCAAGCTGTATTTCTACATGAAGAAGTTTTATCCATAATTTAAAACTGTAAATGTTTTGACTTAAAATCTCCACTTAATTGTTCCTACCCAAGCATAGTTTACATATGCTCCTTTACCATAACTGAAAAAAAGTGTAAGGAGACAAACAGTCATGGGATAAAATGAAGACATCACAGTCTAGTCTTTACAAATAAAGCATTAGGAAGAAAATCAGCAATGGTATTTTGGACATAATCAAATTATTTTCTTTTAAAGGAAATTTTCTTTTAAAGGAAAGTTTTATCCACTTCTATGAAAACTGCGAAGATATTGCATTATACAACAGAACTCTGCAAAAACACGGGAGAGTCTTCTTGACTTGCAAGTTCTAAAACTTGCTAGTTCTAAACATACTTCTGGCAAGAGCCATCTTGCCCAAAATTAGAACTGACAAATAACTGAGAGATTTCAATATTAGAGACTAACATGCTCATTTCCAATCTGATTTAACATAGAAATTTACTTGACAAACGTCATCTATTAAGCTTACTAGTAATTTTCTGAGTCTTACATAGAATATGCAAGTCATGCTATGTAGTAACTTGTAACAGCAACCCTTACATCCACTGTACTAATATATCTCTAAAAATAGGAATGTATTGCCAAAAACTAGCTCTTTAATTGCTCTGAAACTAAGGCAGAAAAAATCCACACCTCATACCAGAATGTAACTGCTCATATAAAGAGAAAGCAGTTCCTTTTTTAAGGGAAAAGATGTGGAGAAGCTGTAGGAGATAAACATTAAAACCCTTTTCCATGCTGTGAGAAGCTGGACTACAATGCACTGTGAATTTGAGGAAAGACAACAGTGAATACTCTGTTCCCTTAAAGTTGGCTCATTTTGCTGCTGTCTGATGTTACTACTTTGGCATGTTTCTATCAAAACCAGGCAAACAGTTTATCCAGGCAAAGCTGACATTTCACTTTGTCTTCCTTGTTGATGTTACAAAAGAGATTTGTCCATAATAAGGCATATGAAGAAGGTCATCCTGGTCCATAGAAGAAATAAAGTATGTATCCAGTCTGCCAAATAAACTGAAGGGCAGGCTTCACATTTTAGGCACTCTGAAAAGCAATATGGTTTGCAAGGAAACGCTACTTGTATGGCAAAAGCAAATAAAAAGGAACCCTTGGCGGGTGGAGAATAGAGTATATCCTAAGTTTTGTAAATTAACTTCATGGGACGCTACAATAACAGTGATGCTCCCAGGCACGCTAAATAGTTCAGCAAACATACCAATCAGCCTGTTAAGGGACCCGAAAGACACTTAAATCCCATCAGCAGGATGCACATTTTCAACAGTGGAGACTACAAGAGACCAAATTCTTATATTGTTTACACTGAAATAATTGTGCTCTAACGTGACCATTGTACTTGCCTCATTACCAAGAACTGACTTGGATTAAAGAAGTATAAATTGGTCACTTTAAGTTGAGAAAATATTAATTCATGATACAGATGAAAAAATGCTGTGCAACCATCAAAACTTATTTTATTCTACAATGCTTATATGCTTCATTTCCAATTCTGTATTTAGGATGTCAATTCTTGAAATAAAGACTGATTCTTACTTGATGTATTTAAATAGTGCTCAATTTAAATTATAAAGTTGCAAATCCTGTAAATGATATTTTTATTTAAATAACATCATTTTACATTGTCCCTTGCCTAACATCTTACTTTTTTTTGGGGGAACTGTCTTTTAGCTTACAGTTAAGTGAAACCAGAAGTCTATATAGCTAGAGACACCTTCTTGTTTGGTTTAGAGACTTCAGTGGAAGCTCTGAAAAACAAGCTTCCAAACCTTCCCCTTGTCAGCATTACTCAAGCAGTGCTTAATCTCACAGCAAAACCAAGTATTTGTTGGTTTGTGTCAGCAGTGGAGTCCTAAAATATTTTTTTCTGTTCTCCTAATTATGTGGATACAATTTTGAGAAATCAAAATTCTGATTCATCCATCCAAAACAGGAAAGTCTAAGTTGGAAGGAACTTTTCTATTGAACACAAGGTCTTGCATTAGGTTACTGCAGGAACCTGTCAAGGCATGTTCTGAATATTTCTGATGTGGGAGCTTCTACCACTTCTCTTCAGCAACTTATTCCAAAGTCCAGCTTTTCCCATAGTGATGAGTTTTCTTCCGTGTCTGAATAGAATTCCCCCTGAGGCAACTACTTCTTTGTGCCCACTGGTCCTTATTTTGTCACCATACATCTTTGTACAGAATATACACCTTTACTTTCCTTATAACACCTTCTGGGTATCAGACAAACGCAATTAGATCCCATCTGAGCTTTCCTTTTGTTAGAACATGTATGTTCTTCTACCTTTAAACATCCTGGTGACCTTCCATTAGACTATTGCCTGGTTTTAATCTCTATTTTGAACTGCAGGAACCAAATCTGGACGTAATACTTTTTAGGCCACACCTGTACTGAGTATTGAGATTCAAAGTGGATCACATAGCCAGACCCCAGGCTGTATAGGTGCTTCGGATTACTCCAATCTAGACAGAGAATTTTAGATGCACCTATTTTAAACCTCATGCAACTCCAGCCTGTCACTGTCTCCCTGAATGGTGGCTCTTCTGGTGTACCTGCCTGTATGCCCAGTTTGGTGTCAACTTCAAGTTTGTTGAAGGTGCATTCAATTCCATCATCTAGGTTGTTTATAAAGATAAATTTAACAGTAATGGACACAGTACCAACTCCTCAGTAATTCCACCTGACAACCAGTCTCACTTTGAGCCATTGTCTACCACCATCTGAGCCATTTAGCCAGTTTTTATCCTACCTTGTGGTTCATTTGTCTAGTCCATAGCTTACACTTTAAATGAAAAATGTTGTGGTAGACTCTGACGAGCACTTTTCTAAAATAAAGGTAGATGACTTCATCCTTTATCCTCACACTTCTGCTTGCCCCTTACTTATAAAAGACTTTTTTGTTATTCTTGATGACATCTGCTGCTTTGAGCTCCAGGCTTGATTTTGCATTCCTAACTGCATCTCTGCACATCCAATAAGTACCTCTGTATTTCTTCTGGGGAATTGCTTTGTCCCCTTTCCATCCCTCAGATGCTTATTTCTGCACTTGACCTCTCTCAGTAGTACATTTAGATGAGACTACTCTTCTGAGTACTCCTTTTCTAAGTAATCGAATGGACCACTCCAGTACTGCAGGAAGGCTGTCTCTGAAAATGTCTCAGCACTCTTACAAGGACCATATTTCCAAGGAAGTCTCTCATAAGATCCCTCCTAAGAGTTCCCTGATCAAGTTGAGCAATATGTACTATACAGTCCAAATTCTTTCATTAGATGACATTTATTGGAAAATAGATACTAAAAAGACAAAATAGTTTACATTAATTAATAAAATTAAAAGCTAAGAGCAAATATTTGCTCACATTTAAGTCCCAAACTGTATTATCTGGTAAATCACTGTGCAAAAAAATCGGAATGAAACAGAAGCCATCTTAAAAAACACATGCCAAAGGCTTCCAAGTTCTAATGGAACTGCACACATAAATATAAAAACAGAAAATGCACACAAAAATATAACTTAATCTGGACTTCTGTCCTTTCTTTGTGGGCTGTTCGACTTTAGTCAGATCACTTTAGATGAATAAGAAATGCCAGCACAAAATAATAAATCTAAGCAATTTTGTTGAGTGACAGATCCTAGCCTAACAGCCATACATTACTGTTAGACATAATAGGATATGAATCATTTAAAGCAAGTTGACGTTAATAAATTATTTCCAAAAAAATTCGAATTCAATTAAAAGACAAACACAATGAGGTAAAACTAGATCATGATCCCCCCCCCAAAGAAGGTTATTTTTATTAAAATACAGAAAGAAACCTTTGTCTTCTTCAAATGATAAAGCTTTTCAGCAGGACACAGTACACAGATTCAGAACTTCTGTTAAACAGTGCTCTCTTGTGGTTCTGTGCATCAATGAAAGAGTAAATGATTGTATAAAGATTAAGGAAGTCATAGTCTGAAATTTCTTGTCTTTGAGTTTAACTCAAAATTCATCCCTTAGATTTCTAGCTGCATTTTAGTTTCCTAGCATACCGATATCCTCATTTATTAGATACTGTATAAAATAATTCTTAAAAATTATAATTATTATATTCATTGATGATTTAACAAGGTAGTTGATCTTGTTATATGTTATGCAGTTGTTCAGATAGTTAAGCAGGCCTTCTCAGGGATAAGAATAGCCTTCTTTGACCATTCTTGCTATATGCTAGTTACAGTGCTCCCATGAGAATGCTTCTTATGTCACTGAAGATATAG
>JBCJKH010057228.1:43190-89454 GCA_039877255.1 Loriculus beryllinus | reverse complement strand
GGTCACGCTCCTTTTGATGCAGCCCAGGATACGGTTGCTTTCTGGGCTGTGAGCACACACTGAAGCCGGCTCATGTTCATTTTCTCATCAGCCAACACCCCCAAGTCCTTCTCTGCCCAACCTGTAGCTGTGTCTGGGACTGTCCCAGCCCACGTGTAGGACCTTCCACTCCTCTTTGTTGTGCTTCAGGAGGCTGGCACTGGCCCACCTCTCATGAGTGTCAAATGTGGGAACCTCCAACCTGGCTGCCACAAAATCCCTGCTGGAAGGAGCTCTGGTGGGAAAGGGGTCAGCCGGAGAAGGTTCCCACTGTGGGCAAAGGACAGTCTTGTTTGGAGGAGGCATTGGTAGGGAAGCATTCCTTTGGGAGCTGAGCATATGTATCCACAGAAAAAAAGGTCAATCAATGAACTTACATGGGATAGCTGGAGAAGGGAAGTTCAAAGGAAAGGAAAGTGTGGATGAGGTGGGATGACATTAGCTGTGACATATAAAGAGGGAGGGGAAAGCACACACTGCTTGTGTGTGCAACCAGCCCAAGCCCTTGGCATTTATGCCCCTTCTGTCTCAGCTCCTTTGGGCTGTACCCTCAGCTGAGGCAATGAAGCACACCCATGCAGAAGGCAATTAAACTTTCTTCTATACACCAGCAGGGACCCTTTTCTTTTGCTTTAGCAAGTATGCTTCGCAGGGCCTGAATTGAACTTTAATTTACAACTGAGCTGCACTACAGGGGCTCTGCTCTCAGCTGGAGTATCTGGGAATTACTGTAATGTAAACAATAATTTCATAATATTAATGTAAGTCTGTTGTTGGATTGCAGAGTCACATACTACCATTTAACATTCCTAGTGTAAGGCTGCTTATGCATAGTCTTGCAGAGGGTTTAATTTGGAGGGCTAGACAGCTATGAAGGTGTTGGCCTGATATTTCCTCTGAGGATAATATGGGTCGCACTGTCTACAACCCAGTAGATCCATATGGAGGATTCTGCATTAAAATTGGCTGTTGTTCAAGGTTCCTCAGAGAATTTCCCTGCTTTGTGTTTTAAATACAGACACAAAAGAAAAGGGAACACGTATCTGAAAAATTTAACTGTTGTCACTTGTGGGACTATTTTTTCTTCCATTTTGCTACAGCTGCACACTGGTTTCCTCCTTTGTAAAGTACCTTTAAAATACATAGGCTAAAAAGGGCAGAGAATGTATATTTTTATTAAGGGTTATTAGTTACTGCAGAGAGCTTACCAGTTGGATAAATTTCCCATATGAAACCTCAACCTCACAGCAGTCGGTAATAATCCTCTGCTGACTTTGTGGGGCTGAGTGGAGGGAAAGCAATCCAGTGGCACGATATTGTTTGTGCATCCACTTTTCCAGAGATACTATTTCAACAAAACCCACACTGAACAAAATCCTAAGCAAACCTTAGCTTGGCTTTTGGTCTTTCACTTGAAGGTCACGAGTCTCAGTTTTGTTTAATGTACATGTGGACTTGCTTCTAAAAACAGTGGACTCTTCCCACAAGCTCATCTGGTATCTATCACACTGCTATGTTAAGAAGGAGGCTTGTAAGCTGTCGAGCATGGAAACTGCCCTTGATTTTGTTAATTAAAAAAAAAAAACCAAAAAATAAAAAAATCTTGCATCAAAAAACCCCAAGAAAGTGGCACAAGTTCCAAAGATACACACACCATGCCCCTCTGCTTCCCACTTGCACATCCCTCGCTCTCTTCCCACCTTGTTTACAAGTCCCTCACATGCACTAGCCCTCACTCCCCCACGCATATAAACCTTTGATGGAGTAAACAGTTAACCGTGGTTAGAAAACTCTTTCAAGAGGTTTTCCTCCCCAGGAAGAGGGCAACTAGACCAGGAGCTTGTAGTCAACAGTGAGCAGGACACCAAGGACCTTGACAAGGTACAAAGCAGACCAGAAGCCAGGCAGAATAATGCTGAGAGGTTGTGCATGCTGCGTGGTGGGTGAATAAAAGTGAAGTCAGTGTGAGTCAGAAGCCAAAGTCACAGGGCTATGAAGTGGACAGTGTCAGGGGGAGGCCAGGGGACCAAGGCAGAACCATAGCAGGAGCCAAGCCAGTGGTACAGGCAAAAATGCAGTTGGATGCCAGGCTGAGCAGCAGCACACTGGGGCAGTTGCCGTAACTGGCAACTAAGCAAGCAGCCTGAAAACAGAACTCCTGGGCAGCCCTCAGAAACCACATTATGCACTCATCACCAGGACAAGGCTTGGTAGAGACTGGTGGCTTTATGCAAGAGGAGCTTTGAGAGAACATTTGTTGTCTGTAGAGGGAAAGGGGGCAGGAGGCTGGTAACAGCCCTCCAAGTCCAGTAGACCACCTGGAGAGGAGTCTGTCAACACCATTAGCCATCCCAGACAGTACTGTTTGATATCTGGGAAGTGACAAATTCTCCTGCTGCACACCCCCTGCTCTGAATATAAAGATGGTCATATCACCTTTACCTTCTTGTATCTCAGCAGAGCTTTGACAAGTGGAACCAACCTTTCTCTGGCTATTTCCGGGCAGTCCCTGCCCCACAAGCAAAGGGGGCAGAACCCAGCTGCTTACTTAGCATAACTTTCCCTGCAGCCCCTAAGCAGGAGTGTTTCTCCTTGGAACATGTAGCTTAAATCACTGAGAGGCTTGCAAACAGGAATTCTGGCAACACCAATCCAGTCCTCTTGTAACAGCCCCTCAGGCAGGGCTGACAGAAGTTGTCTGTGCAGTCCTGTGAGGAACCAAGCCTGGAAGCTGACCTGACTGCAGAAAAAAGTTAAAAAGAAAGGCAAAATGGGGTAGGCATAAGTGACCCAAGAGCAACAGAGTATGTGGCAGTCATCACTTAAGCAGCCAGCACCGCTGCTATGGAGTCATTTATTAAAAATGCCCCGAATGCAGGGGCCCAGTCCTCAGAGATCGGGGAGGTAAGAGCCAACAAAATAGTGGCATTGGTCATTTGCTTCAAATAAGACAGGATAATGAAGGTGTCCCTGAGCTGCAAGCATCTCTGTACTCCTACAAGTCCCTTAGCTGTAAGAAGCAGCTGGCAGACCTCATCTGCCCCCTCCACATGCAACGATAGCAAAGCTCTCCTTAACAAAGGCAAAGAAACAACAATTTATCCCAGTGACTGAAAAGACATGACAACTCAGCACATTAGCGGCCCTAATGCAAACCCTGTACTATCCCTTAGGGGAAAAGAAAAGCAGCTGCACTCCTGCCTGTTTTCAAAGGCTATTTCCACTAAGGGCTTTGTACAGAGGCAAACAAACAACAAGATGCTGCAGAGCCTTCATCATCATTGTGTTGTACCCAAGCTAGTAAGCCTAACCAAGAAACTGAGCTTAACCTTAAGGCTCATTGCTGCAACTCAGAATATGAACAAACTCACCTTATATGAGCCAGCAAAATGAGCACACAGACACAGCCAGACTTGAGAACCTAACTTACAGAGCCACTGCAATCACTGCTTAAAACTGAGGTGATTATCCTCAACCAGGTGAAAAAAATCAATCAATAAACTCACAAAAACCCCACAAAAAGCCCAGGGACTTCTTAAAACATCTGCTGGGAGGTGATAGGGAAGCCAAGTCTACATAGCAAAAGTTACTCATCTGTGGAGGTCTGTAACACAAGTAAGTCTGATTTGAATGACGCATAAATGGAAACATGTATGTGAAAACATCAGAAAAAAAACAGAAAAACTAGGGTTAAAAAAGCAGCCTCTGCTAATACTCAAGGACAGACTGACAGCAGTGATGCACTAGTGAAGGTGTTTATGCCAAGACCAGAAGGCCTGTGCTCAGGCACAACTACAGCTGATATGGTTTGTCAACAGCAGATCCCACAGGAGGAAGGTGACAAAATTACAGGATATTGCAGAAGCCATTCTTCTTGGTGGTACTTTTCAGATACCCCAATAGTGGAAGCACAGGCAAAGCACAGCAGATTTTGCTAATGTTCATGAAAGACGAAAATTCTGAGGCAAAAGGGTGATACCATAACAGTTGGCTCCTAATGGGTATAAAGACCTGTCCAAACCCAATTTGGCATCACTAATGAACCAGATCTGCAAGCCTGTGTTTCTTGTTCTCCACATTTCATACATGTGGTCCTCAGCCAGACCACTTGAGCACACATGCGGTCCTCAGCCAGACCACTTGAGCACACATGCATTTCTACCTCACTGTGCATGACTGTAACAGGGTACAAGCATAGAGGGTGAAATCTGGCCAAGAATGAGGGTGAATGAAATCAGTTTTGCTTAATATAAAATCCCTTACACTTCTCTAAGACCTCACTTTGCGTTCTGCTGCACTGGTTTCCCATATGAAGGAAAGCATAAAGACAAATAAAACGGTTCACAACTCTTGAGACCCAATCTGTTCACCAGCTAGTCCCCTCACCATAGCTTTATACTCTCCTAAATGATTACACCTATCAGCTGATTTTTATATTAGCACTTATCTGTATTTATTTCTGTATGTTTATCTGGAGTACCTGAAGCAATGGAAAAGGTTTAAAAGTTGGCAGCTTTCCAAGTCCATCTCTTCCATTTCCCAGGTCTTTTCTTCCTTCTGCTGCTTTAATGGAATGGGTGGGCTGTGTCCCCTGATCCTGATTCTCTCACCCTAATCTCAGCTGTAGACCACTGTGTTTGGGAACTGTCACAGCAACAAGGTAAATGATCCTTTTCTCCTAGGCATTTCCCATTTCTGCCTTCTTCTGATGGCAGCAGCAAAAACGGATGCAAGAAGCCAGATTTCAGTCAAGATGACTGAAGCATCAGGCTGTGACCTGCCAAACCCCTCTGAAATCTTTTAATTGTCCTTTGGAACAGACACTTCTTGCAGAGCTCCCTCTTACGCTCTGTGCTTCCTCTGCTTTGACTTAAGTCTTCCTAATGCTTAATATAATTTCTAATATCGCATGATAGTTATATCCAAGACACAAACCCCATTTCTTGGGTTATCAGTCATTTTTCTCCACTTGAGGTACAGAGTAATCATAGATTCAATGGCTCTTCCCTGTTCGTTTGAAAGTTGAGATTCAAGGTAATTCAAGAGCAACTACCATCTTGTTGGGCATCTTCCCATCTTTTAATGTGAGGCATGAAAGGGCTTTTACCACGAAGCAGTTAAAGCAGAGACATGTCATAACTGGAGCAGGAAAAAGGCATTTAGCAGAGCTTACTGAATGAGACAAAGTGGTAGATCTCCCCATGTAGGACCTACCGTACTGTGCCCAGCTGCTCACCAGAGTGACCCAGAGCTACCCAGGATCTCCAGGGCTTTTCCCTTCTCCTTTCCTCTCTTAGTGTGATCCAGGATTAACCAGTTCTCCCCCGTTGTTGACAGAAGTGCACTGACTCCCCATTCCCCCCTGTCCTTCTGAAGACCTCCAAAACCATCTTGAGACCCTGCACGGTGTCCTGCCCTCTTACCTGTAAATATAAGCTAAGGGTTTTTCTTGCTGCCTGGTGGAGTACTATAGCAAGAAGCTGAGCCAAATTCTAAGCAGAAAATCACCCACGTTAATCCTTATTTGTATGCCTGCTGGGGGATTTTAAGCTTTATATCTCTGCTGCAGCTTCTTGTAGCAGGTGAAAAGCCTCTCCAGTTGAACTCACCTTTTTCAAAGACTTGCTTTGTGACTGTGTATATTTGAACCCATCACTGCCCCCCTTTACCTACTGGTAAGAAGAGACAAATCATAGAATCATAGAATCGTTAGGGTTGGAAAGGACCTTAAGATCACCCAGTTCCAACCCCCCTGCCATGGGCAGTGTCACCCCACACTAAACCATGCCACCCAAGGCTTCATCCAACCTGGCCTTGAACACAGCCAGGGATGGAGCACTCACAATAATACACGTTATTTGGTTTGCAACCAGCATGGGCTTGCAGAAATGTGAGCAGTCTGGTTAAGGAACAGCCTGTGTAAATGCAAACTTATGGCTCCCAGTAGTCAGCAAGAAGAATTGTTTTATGGTTCTACTTGCCAGGGCATTTGTAGAAACAGGTTCTGGCTTTGAAAATTGCTTTCTCTGCTCAGTAAAAGTGGAGTATTTCTATCAGAATAATGATAGGCCTTCCAGAAGGAATGGCAAATTTCACAATTCATCTTAAATATTTATGTATGCATGACAGTGCATCATCTCAGAAGAAAATGTTGATACACATCAAACAGAAGTACAGCCGTGGCTCAGCTTGGCCAAGGCGTTAAAGCTAATGCTTTCGCAAGCGGAAGGCAGTTCTACCTACATTTATCTGAGCTTGTGTAAATTATGGAGTAGTTCAGCTATGCAGTAGTGTTACTGAGTTCTCATTATCCATAATAGCACTCTGGACCACACAGTCATCTGTGGTAGCTATTGTACTTCTGGCTAAACAGAGATCTTTCTCCCTCCCATATTATTCATGTTATATGGAAGGAAAAAAATAACTCTGCGCTTCCCCAATGATTTTCAGAAGGTGAGAACTCCTGAACCACAAAAGACAGAAACATCTTTTCAGTACTCTCATTTCTGGAATAATAGGATGGATATATTATTTCTTGCAACTGCTTTACACCATGTGGTAGCAAACCCACGCAAGAGGAAGTTGCTTATTCAAAATATCAGAGACATGATGTAGGCTTGCTGATACAGAGAGAGACATGTCTTTTATGTGCGAAGGATTGCTGTTTCATTTTTTTAACTACTGACTAACATTTGGATGCTAAATGAGAGAGGTCTGGACAGAGTGTTTTCTGCAGCTGAGTTGTTGATAGCTTTGCTGTTGTAGGAATCAGAACTGGTCCACAGCAAATATATACAGCAGAGGGTAAGGGACTTGGAAGTATCAGAAAACGAATGTGCTTCAACAAACAACAGGCTATGCCACTAAACTTTGCAACCCAGATATTTTTTCTCATTGGACACTCATAGCAGTGTTGCTCAGTATTTTTTAATTAACAGACTTCTTCCCTTTTTGGGAAGAAAAGCCAAAACCAGCAAGCACCTGCACAGGATCACTACTACAAGGACTTTTATTTCCAGCAAAACCAAAATGCACCTGTTTCTCTTTTCCCCATTTTCACTAGAATGCATTTGTGTGTGCATGGTTTATTTTAGTTTAACTCAACCCTTTCAATTATTTTTTGTACCACTCTGACACGTTTTATGAGCAACCAGTGGGCTGGTTACCGGCTTATACAAATTAGCCAGTTCACAGTTTGGACATTAAGACTTTAGAATACTGCCCAGAAAGAATCTCTGCAAGACCTCTCACACTTTGAAGGAAACAAATACTTGGCTGCCCCAGCTCCCATCAATAGCATAGGAGACTTTCCCTTAGACCAGCTGGGTTTCATTTGTGATCAGTTGAACTGGCACCTCAGTCTTCTCTCACCAGAGGAAAATAATTATTCTTTGCATAATTGTATTCTCCACAGAGAAGATAACTATATTTTCAGGTAAGTAAAATAAAGAAGAGAACCATTATATAATCTCAGAGTGTTTTCTCCATTAAAGGTAATTTTGTCTTCTTTAAAATGCATCAGGAATTAATTAAAGCCTAGAAAATCAGTATCCTTGTCATGGGGCAGGTGGACTAGTCTTATCATTTAGATTAAAAGAAACCCCAAAACCAAACACAAAACCACAACAGAGCAGAGGCAAATTTTATACGGTATTGCTGCCTATGATGGAAAACCAGAGCTATTTCTGCAAGCCTCATGATCCTGCTGAGGGGCATAATGCTGAGCAACAGAGACAACCAGACAGGAACTTTCAGATCCAGCAGGATCGGCCACTCTGCTGTCCTATATATTCAGGTGGGCGAAACACAAGGACTGCTTTCCTCCCTTTTGGAAAGGAAAAAACCTGTGTTAGCACATTTGCCAACATGTGAATGAAAACCATAGAGCTCCACACTGTAAGTGTTCTTACGGATTGTTGATGGCCTTTGTGGTGTGCACCCTGTTCTGACAGCTATTTATTCTTCAGAGCAGTCTCAAAACTGATGAAAAGAAGTCAAAGGTGAAACAATGGTAAGATGTTTCTGCAAAGTTTTAAGACTCTTGCTTAAAGAATTCCTGAAGAACAATGCCCTCAAAACCTATCGCTCTTGGAAGAAAGCCTTCTAAAATCACTTCTATGGGAAAAAGGAAGAAAGGCAGATTTAAAATATCCTTGAATGGAAATTCTGCCAACCCTCAGCTAAGAGTCCAAGAGCAAACCCATGTGAATGAGATGCTGATGAGACTTAGGTGCCTAAATGTGGGACTCACCTGTGACTGCAGGACTTGCCTTCCACAGTCCTATCTTGCTTTTTTTCACCTGCAAGGCACAGCACTCTTCTCTTTTCTGTGTGTACCAGCATCACAGAGATCAATCCTGGGTAGATTTGTCAGTATTTTTAGGATGGACACCTAGGAATTACTAGGAATGAGGAAAGCATCCCTGTTCCCCATTCAATCCAGCCCATTTCCTCCTCCCAGCTGGTCACTGGCTGCCCTGGCAACTCTCACTCAGCTCCGAATCTACAGTTTTCCATCTAATACAGTATCATACTCTGCAGCACTCCAATTGGGTATTTCCCTTAGCTGGGGAAAACAGCCATCTTCCCAAGACAGCTGTCAGGATAGTGTGCTATCATGTAAATGTGATGGAGCGTTTAGCTTTGCTATAATACTGTTAGGTCTCTCATCATACTTACATCATTATAACAAAACAAACAACCTAAAGTCTTGTGCACTGTAAGATCAGCTCAATGGGTCCTTTCTTTTTGTTTTGCCTTTGCCCTAAGGCAGGATGCTCAGAGTTTGTGTGCCATTTCTTCACCAACCTCAGACACAACTGTTTCCAACATTTTGTGGAAATAAGCACGCTGAGCAGCTTCTACTCAGCCTTCATCTGAGAAATGATAGTCTTCTGCTCCCATTCCCACTAGTCACCCTGCTTTTTCCTTATTTGTATTCCTCGCTGGTTCTGCTGAGAACGAAAGAAAACATCCATTTCATTTTGGTGACAAACTGATTGTATTAATTTCCATCCTGCCCTCATCATGTGTCAGTCTCACTTCTTTACTTTTCTGATATCTGAAGTTTTTTACATTGTTTTTAATGGGTTTTGGTTGTTTAGGGTTTTTTACAATTTCTTATAATATCCTTTGCAATATTTATCCCAGCTTGATTCTTGGCAATTTTTCATTTCTTTCTGCACTTTATGAATCTGAAGCCATCAGTCTTGCTATAGGCTGTATGTTTATTCTTAATGACTATCCTGGGGCTGTTATCCTCTTCTTATGACCTTAGCCTTCTCCCAGACATCTTTCCCTATTTGCTCAGAGCCAAACTCTGCATTGTCATGAAATCAAAGATGCAAATCTTTCAAAGCCCACTCAAATTAAGCTTTTAGGCACACCTCAACAGCCAACTTCACCCTGGAAACACTGGGAGTCACAGACCTCTTAAGAGGCAGCACTGAAATGTAAGAATTCAAACCAAACTTGGTTAAAATTACAACCTGCAGTGTAGCTTGGGAACTGATTTCTTGTTTCTGACTGTTCTTTACTCCTCTCATCATGCTGGTGTGTTACATGCCCAGGATTAGCCTCGTTAGGAAGCATGAGCACCGGCCGATGCCTGAAAACTTGTGTTTGGACCTGGACATATCAAAGGAATGATGCTTTCAGTACTGAATGGCTCAAGTCTGCCTTTCTATGAGCTGAAGAGTGTCTCACTCCCCACAGTCATGGTGAAATGAGCAGAGCACTGAAGAGCAAAGTGCTTTTTTAGAGTAAGAGAGAAAAGGACATAGAGTGGATGGATATCAGGGGCCTTTCTCTCCCAGTACTGTTTGATCAGCCATACTTTAATACTGAGGATACCCTCCCATCACCAATTTTCATACAGTTGAATAGTTATCCATATACCTTAATTCTATCGCACTCCTTGCAGGTACTTCTTTCTGACAGGAAATACAAGATTTCACAACCCCTAAGCTAGCATGCTTGTTGAATGTAAACAGCAAAAATGACACTGCAGTGGGAAGTGAAGACTCACTAGCTGAACTTTATTTTCCTCTCTTTTTTTTCTCTCTCTGTCCCTTTCTGTGAACTCTCAATGAGAAGTGACACACAACACACAGTCCTCTGCAGAGGAACAGACTTTGCAAACACAGGTCTCCCAGCATCAGCTGAAACATCCACTCTAAAACATTTAAAGCAACATTTTTGTTATGTATGTAACAAAGCAAAAGTGTTAGGAATAAATGTTGTTATAAAGTTGATAAGCACCTTAGTCACCTGTTCAGTATCATTCCCTCTGCAGCATATGACCCCTGACCCATTTGCTTCTGCTGAGTTTTGAATTTATATATGCCCACACAGCCAGAGAAGCACAAAGTTTAGCTTCAGATCAAAACTGTCAGTTCAAATCCAAAATTTTTCCTACAGATTCCCTGGCAAGAGGAAGAGCTCAACCCCTGAATTCAGGATACAGAACTGCATTTGGCTCTGGCCAAGACACAAGAGGCACTTTGATTGTTGCTCTTCTTGTCCTCATTCAACTTGCCAGCCAGTCCAACCTCACCATCATTCAGGATTCCTGAAAAATCTGCATGCATGTCACAATATTATCTCAAAAGTCTCAGTACGTCACACAAAAATCCTAATTTAGGGATGTGGGACATGACATACAGACAGTTTAAGTGGCGGTTTCTGCCACAGTTGCACTGTGTGGTCTTGAACAAGGCTGTGTCTCAACCTTTCATGTCTGTGAAGGGCCAGCAGCATCTGAGTGATTTGGCAGATACTGAATATGATCAGAGCAAGTAATTACTCCTTATTCACTTCCTCTGTGGTGTGTTTGATTTTACGTACCCCTGTCATATCTTCTCTCGCTAGCTGTCTCTATTAGACTGAACTGTTTCTGTCTTTTTCAATTCTACTCATCTAGCAATTGCTCCACAGCTCTCGCCAGCTTTGCCACCTTTTTCTCTGTCTTTCCAGGTTCTTCCTACATCTTTCCTGCGATGACATGAGCAGGGCAACATGAACCTTTCAAGATGACAGTGCCCCATGGATCTACAGAATGGCAAAGCAACCCACTTTATTCCCTCTGTTCTTTCCTGCTCTTTTAATCACCCATTTACCTTTTCAACAACTGCTGTGGGTTAGCTTAAGCTTTCTTGAACACCAAGATAGTCTTCCTCAGTGGTAACTGTTCAGGGCCCACCACTGTGCATGTAAAGTTATGTGCACTAAAATTAAGTCTACTTCCCCGCACTTGATAACATTGACTGTCATCCACTATTTTATTCTCAAGCTATTCAGAACCTCAAGATCTTTCTGTAACTCTTCACAATCAGTTCTGATTTTGATTGTTTCAAGTCACTGCATGTCGCAGGCAAATTTTGTCACCTCACGAGTGTATTGAGCTGCCCTGTGGCCACACATCCCTGTATGACCTTGAGTGGGGACCCTGCCCTGCCGTACACATTGACAGATATTCCTGCCCTTAGTTCCTTGTCTTTAAACTAGTTCCTACTCTGTAAGACAACCTTCACCCTTATGACAACTTGGTTTATTTAAGGAAGAGACTTTACCAGAAGCTTTGAGGAATCCAAGTACACTGTGTCTACTGGATCAGATTCATCTATGTGCATGCTGATTCTTGCAAAAAAAGCCTAACAACAGATTTATGAGCCATGGTTTACAAGCTGTGCTGACTCTTCTCCATTATTTTGTATTTCTCCATATGTCTACTAATTCTTTCCTTCATAATGCTTCTCACAAATGCCCCTCAAATGAAAATCAGATTTTTGAGAACTCCTTGAGATCTTCTAGGAACCTTTTCAGAAGTGGGCATCACATGTCTCACCTCCTCTAACCTTGAAGCTAATTTAAGCAGAACTAAATTAAGCGGTGGGTTATTCGCCACAGTTAATAGTTTGGCAATTTCATATCAGAGCTGCTCTGAAACTCCTGCGTGAGTGCCATCTGGTCCTGTTGATCTGTTGTTTCATTGGTTTGTTTTAAAAAGGCTTTTAATGTCATTTCAGTTTGAGACCTTTCATCAGACTTGCCCAATTAAAGTTTTCCGTATGATAACTCTGCTGAACTCCTACACTGTAGTGAACACCAATGCAAATAATCTGTTTGGCTTTCCTGCTATTGCTTTGCCTTTCTTTTACACTTTGTTCATTTATCAGCTATATCGAGTTTCTGCCAGCGACCTTCTGTTTCTGACATGTTTGAAAATTTTCTTATTATTAGTTACATGCCTTTAGTGTGCTGCTACCAAGAACCTTCTTATTACCTATTGTTATGGGTTTACATTTCCTTTCCCAGAACGTGTACTCTCCTCTATCTTTCTCATTTGTACCTTGCCCTCTATTCTGCAGGATATACTTTTCTTCCTTTACTTTGCTCTTTACCTGTGCCAACTTTGAAAGTCCTTTTTCAACATATAATATATCCCTACTTTGAATTTTCAATATATCTTTAAATGTGTCCATGACATCTACAAGCACTTTTTTAACTGTGATTAATTTTTAAGAAGTTTTCTCATTCGTACATTTTTGTCCTTTCTAAAGTTCTGCACTGTGGTTGCTGCAGGTTTTTTTGTTCCTGTGGCCTTGCTGAATTTGAGCATGCTGTGGTCACTGTGCTAAAATGCTTGGGTGATACTTACAGCCACAGCAACTCTATTCTCACGGCTCAAGTCAAAGGCAGGCTCTGTCTTTTCCCAGTTGTGTTCTCTGCCTAGCTGCTGTAACAGAGTTATTTATGGCATCTGCAAATAAAATCTCTGCCTCATACTTTCTCATAACGTTTACCCAGGCTGCAGAACATCACCCAGGCTTCCAATCTCCTTTGTTTTCTGCCATTTCATGCTTTCTCATTACTCTTTCCATTTCTCAGTCAAGGTCACCAGCCTGGTCAGGTGGCTGAGAACATCCCTCTGTTCAATATTCTTCCCTTTTAGGCACAGTAGTTCAGACCACAGGGATTCTCTGTTACCTGTATGCCACAGATGACTTATTTACCTGGTTTGACTCCAAGCTCTTTTTAAAATCAGAGGAGGACAACATAATCTGCAATTCCTTTATAAGGTACAGCCCACAGCTATGCTATCCCATGGCTCAGCTTATTTTCTGAGTTTCTAGTATGTCAATTGCATCAATATCATAATTTAAAACTCCACCCAATTTCATTTTTAGCGTCTACCCATTTAAATTTCAGACTTCAAGCTCTTATAGAAGAGCCAGCACATATCTGTTCTTGGCTTTGATGATCAAGGTTTCCTTTTTTTAATTCATGACTGCTCCTTGCTGTCTGCCTCCTTAAATTAATCAGCTTCAGCTTTATCTCTTTCTGTTGCTATTGTTATTTTTTCCAAGTAGGGATTCAGTTGAGCACTGTATATGGTCAGGAAAGATCTTCAAGTAAACTGAAAGAGCTACGGGATGTTTGTTCACTGGTATCTAAAAAAAACTGGTGGGCACTCTGCCAGTCCCTGGCTCCTGCAGCGTGAGCTGTTACAGTTTTGTGCAATTACTTATTAATTGGTAGCACAGAACTGGGCAAAATCAGCCACATCAAGAAGCAGACCAAGCAGGATAGCTTTTAAAATCCTCAAAATGGACTACTATGAAAAACACCTAACAAAGTATAGACATATCCCTGATGTCTTTGCCCCCAGCAGCAGAGCCTAAGAAAACCCGCAGCTGCATTACAGGAACACAAACAGAGCCAGAGAGCTGATGGTCTGACAGGTCGTCATCCTGAACAGAAGCCGCAGTGCTTGCTCTGTCAGAAAATCTCCTGGAAGTTGGGTCACCAAAAAATAAATAGGATTAAACGTCCAAAAAACCTCATTTAACGCTGAAAACATGATCACACAGCACTTGCTATCCTGCCAGATCTCATTGCCCCAGGGTAAAAACACTTTATTTACCCTGACATGACAAAACCTACAGATTTTAACAGATTACTTTCACTCCGGCAGCAGGAACTAGTTTTGTGCACCATCTGTCGCATCTCCGCCTGTGTGTCAGCCTGCTGCAAGCCATCATTAATGCGTTACCATTATTCACCTTCCACGTAACAGCAGCAGCGATGACCATCCCACTGACCAGAAGCCCACTGCAATGGGAGCTGCCTACACATTAAATTATAATGCTAGCCCTTTCAGCCCCCTGAAGTTTGACAGCTGTAGAGAGTGCAGGATGTTTTGTGGGTCAGTGTCTTTAAATTCTCTAGCTTGCTAGCTAGCCTTGAGCAAATTCAGCGTGGGATGCAAGGCCCTGAGAAACTTAGCAAGTGCTCAGGGTGGCTGGACCACATGAGCACTGCTGTGGTTTCTCTGTTCTGTAGGAGCAGTAGCAGCTTGCTCAGAACTGGCCTTGATGTGGTTATGTCGCACCCAGCCAAATGCACATGCACTCTCCAGCCAGGTGATGCTTGACATACAGAGAGGAAGTTATGAGAGAGGGTTGGCAAACACAACTGACAGTCACCTTGGCAGACCAACGATCCACTTGTGGTCAAGTTAATTTTTGCAAAAGAGACTTCACAGAATGAATTCATATGTGTTTGCTGGGAACAATTCCTCATTGTGAAGAAAGGTATGGTGCGGGGAACACATGAAGGGATGTGTTTTTATAAACAACTGAGATGCATAAAGTCTACCAGCAAGTATCATGACAAAAAAAATCCATTAAAAACCTCAGAAGGTGTCAATAAGAGTTTTCTGTGAAGAGAGAAGCAGAGTCACTTTTTTCCCTCCCGTAATGAAGCGATTCCTCCTCCAGGCCCAGAAACTTGTGTGAGCTCCACAGCTTGTAGAATGACTGTGTGCGATAGAGTAAAAAAAGACAGAGAAGGAAGAGGGAGGAGGGGGAAGAAATAAAGGAGCTTAGCTGAGGTCTTCTCATCCTACCCATCTCATGATAGAAATACCTCTGTGAAGAAAAAGAACTCCCCAGGAGGATCCTGGCACAGAGCTCTTCAGGAGTCGTGTTGCCACAGCACAGTCACAGTTTCAGGCATAGAAGGACAGGCTGGATCTTTCTGTCAGCACAGAAGGAACTGCTAAGGGACCTTCCGGAGATACTGAGAAGCAGCAATTGATCCAGGCTTTGGGGCTGCCCTCTCCTCCATGGTGAAATTTTAACACCAAAGAGGGGCTGCCCCAGGTTCAGCACTGAAGGGGTTGTTTAATGGTAGGAAGGTATTTAACTTCAGTTCCCAAATCATCCTCCTCCCAAAAGCCTTGTAAAGAGACTCCTTTGCATCTTCCTTTTTATGGCCAGATATAAGTGCAGCTAATTTAGAGTCTTCCAGTTATTATTTCTCATTAGTTTTTAATACAAGAAGCTTACAGTCTGATAAATGCTTTACTCAATGCCTTGCTGAGACGCTCATCTGATTTACTGATGGGTTGTGAAGACTTTCTTATTGATTTCCCTTTTCCCTTTTATTATATTACTCTAATACAATAGCAAACAGATTAACTGCAATCCAGTGGCTAACACAATTAATGTGCTAACAGAGGCAAGAAAAGCCAGGCTAGAAGACAACAAAGCCATTCTACAGCCACTGAATTGGCTGGTTAAGGCACCTTTATGGCTATCAACATTCATTTTTGGGAGACACTATAAAGCCTGGAAAAGGATAAAAAACAAAAGAGTTAAAGAGAGAAGACAAGGCCTGGTCAAAGCTTCATTTCACCGAAAGGAATTATGAAAGCCTGGAAAATGTTACAAGCCTTTAAAGATACAACAATCAGAAGGCTGATTAAAAACAACTCAAAAATGCATATACATTTTAAAATCTCAGAGCTTTGTACGATTGCTGTGCTTGTGGAGGGAGTGTAAAACAAAAATGTTTTAATAGCTGGGTGAGTCAACACTGCCGGCAACAGGGTACAAGGTAACCTAGCCTATGTGCCTGGGGAGAGGTGGGCTACCAAGCTGTTTCATTATCTGCGAGATGCCATATAACCATCTCCTGTTGCTTAATGAAGTCCTTTCCCATGCACACCTGGCACAGAGCACATGGTCAGTCTACAAATTAATTCCCAGTTCTATTTTTTTTCTTCATTAAAATCATCCCAAACACCACACAGCTCTTATTCCACGCAGAACACAGACAAGGGAAAAGACAAGGGAGCATAGAATCTTAGAATCATGGAATGGTTTGGACTGGAAAGGACCTTAAGATCATCTAGTTCCAACCCCCCTGCCATGGGCAGGGACACCTCATACTACACCATGTCACACAAAGATCTGTCCATTCCATTTAGGACAAAGGAGACAAACCTGGAACAATTAAAATAGACATCTTCCTCCACCTGGTAGCCTAGGCAGCTAATTCACACTGGATTCCAAAGCTGGAATCAGGGAAAAGAGGGAGAAAGAGACTTGTAGAGGAAGGCAAATAAAAAAAAAAAAAAAAAAAAGCAGCATGCTGCAATTATCAAACTATCTGACCAAATAATATCATTTACCCCAGACTAATTAGTATTCTGTTCACCTCAAGTAGCACTAAAAAAACCCAAACAACTCTGCCATCCCCTCCACTTCAAACTCTGGCTATTTCTAGCATCTCTGTTTTCAAGAGTGCACCAATTACAGCTCTGCCATGGGCTTCATGCTGCAGCAAAACCCTGAAGAAGGAAAGCTGGCCAAAACAGAGCGTCACAAATCCTGCATCTTTTGTTTTGCTTGGCCTCTTTAGTGGCAGGTGTATTTAACATCAGTACTTTTCTGAGATAAAGGATGCATTGTCCAAAATCTGCAATGCAAAGGAGAAGATCTGTCCACTTGTTTTGGTTCCAACCCTGCTCTCCAGCCCTTGCTGTCTGTAGCTAAGCCCATGTGAAGGCTGCCAAGTGCAGCTGATGGGAAGCCACGCCAAGGCAGCTGCTCTAGAAATCTCCTTGCCTCCCCATTTCCATTTTCACTTCCTCACACACATTCCCTGGGATCAGCCCCAGAGATGGTGCGTGGGGCCAGGGCAGCTGCTATGAGGCAGTGGCTGGAGCTCCTTTGTTAACATAAAACTAAAGGGAACTCTGAGAAAGGCAGGAATTTCTTTCTTATCCATATCACCAGGCCAAGAGTTGGAAAGCATTTCAAGTATGCAACTAAAAGCAGTACAGTTTTACAAATGAAAGCATGGCGTATGGCTTCATTTTATAAGCATCCTTGTTCCTTTGAGAAAAACAGCAGATACTGATCACGGTCATTAACAGTTTCCAAGAACAAACTTAACTTTTGCTTTTCCTGACTTCTACAGGCTTATAAGTGACTTCTGTAACTCAAAGGCAATGAGCCTTGCTGTAGGACTGTGTGATTTAGGATATATTCACTTTTTTTGTAATGTTAATTTTCATTAGGGTGAGAAATGTGCACATCAACACCCAGAGTCTGCAGACCTGTGAAAACCAGCTGCTCAGCAGCACCATGTCCCACACACCTTTGAGGATAAAAAGGATTGCAATAACAGTATTTTGATTATGAGGACAAGTGTCATTTCTCTCCTACTTACAGTGCCCGGAGTACCCCCAAAACCTGACTGTGAGCATTGTAGTTCATCTTCTTTTTTAGGTCAGTTTTGGGGGCCATGCCTCAGTCTTCACACCAAGAAGCAGGTCTCCCAGGGAACCCTGGCAGAATGAAAACCTGTAAAGATCACCACAGATTATGCTGCAGCAGTTCTCCAGATGTAGTATTTGGCAACAGACATTTTTAGCATGCCAGCTTACGTCAGCCCAGAAAAATTGTGCTCCTTTCACCAAATAACTGTTGATCGATAGAGCTTCTTATGCTCATTTCATTCAGTATTTTGTGTGCTATTCATTTTAGAAAGACATTCTTCTGCTCTTGGCAGATGAAGAATTCTGTAGCTAAACAGTTCTGGATGTTATCCCAGGCCTTTTTTCTCCCTTTCTCATTCCCCTTTCCTACATCTTCCCCAGACTGAAGCAGTATTTGCACAGATTTGGAGAGGTTTTAATTTCACAGCGTTTTTGAAAAAATAAGAGTGACCCAAGGGATAAAAAATGAAGTTATGGCTTCAACTGTAAAATTTTGAAAGCCAATGCCTTCTTCCACAGCACCTGCATTAATTTGGTTCAACAAGTTGTTGGTGTTTTCTGCATTCCAGCTATTCCTACAGATGCCTTCCTATCGCAATTGCCTAGAAAGAGCATAAGAACATGCACGCATTTTCAATTCTTTCCTCTTCTGCATCTCCTGAGATGTCCTGTCATCTCCCCATCTCTCACCTTCACCCCTGTAATGGCTAACAAGACTACCCCTGGCATCAGAGCAAAGTTTGCAGACAAGGGTTTGCTAGACATCAGTTTCTAGTCGTGTTAATTCATACAAGTGTAGAACACACCAGATACATAGCAACAGTGAATTCAAAACAACAGTGACAATGGCGCTTACTTCTTTGTTTAATATCTTCTGCATTAGGAGCCAGCTTCTTTTCTCTTGTAAAGCAACATGTCTCTAAGGCATTCAATGAAAAGGGTCTGAATTATCCCAACTAAGCGGCTATGCCTGTATTTTATGGATCAGAGAAACAGCATTTTCTTCAGCTTTTCCTCCCCTTCCCCTCTATTTCTATAAAGTTCCCTCTGGCAGACATTCCCTCTGCCAAAATTTTTAAGGCAACTGCGTATCTCTCACACACACATATTACTGAATGTACCTGCGCCCATCTTAAGTTTCCCAAGATCATTCCCTGAGACATTCCTTCTTAATGTCTGTATTCCATGTGCACTTTAACATTTAAAAAGAAAAAAACCCAAAATGTGACAAACTGCTTACCCATCACCTCTACATCCCTCACTCAGTTCACTGAATATTGTCTTCAAGCTTCCTAAAGATTAGGAACAGACAATTTTTTGTCCAGTTAACTGTCTTTGAAACTATCACCTTTTGCTTTCACCTTTTGTTAGGGAGAAAAGCGATGGCAAATCAACCTAGCTAGAAAAAAAAACCAACCAAACACAACAAATGGAAGGGAGGGGAAAATATCCTGGGACAAACAGCCGAGAAAATCCCTTCTACTCGAACACAGGTGATTTTAAGCAATGCTAAAATACATGTCCAGCAGCTGTAGCAGGAACCTTTCATAGTCGTCTCAGCATCCAGGCACTCAGCAGCACCCATGTAACGCCTCTCAGTGTCTTCTCCCTGCCTTGAATGTCATCTATTTCTGTTGTATTCAGTATTCTCTAATTTAAAAGAGTGTGTGCTACACCATACGGCCACTGGCTGGCAGCGTGTGCCAGAAACACACTGCCTGTGGGCTCCAAGTGAGGATGGCTTCAGCCACAAGAGTCAGAGTAAGGAAGAGCTGTGGTGTGTGTTGTGGTTTAACCTCAGACTGTAACTAAGCCCTACCCAGCCACTTGCTCACTTCTCCCGGGTGGGATGAGAACACTCCTGGGTTGAGATAAAGACAGTTTAATAGGTAAAGCAAAAGCTGTGCATGCAGGCAAAATAAAAGAAGGCTTTCATTCACCACATCCCATGGTCAGGCAGGTGTTCAGCCATCTCCAGAAGAGCAGGATCCCGTCATACATAATGGTTACTTGGGAAGACAAACACCATCACTCTGGACTTCCCCCTTTCCTTCTCCTTCCCCCAGCTTTACATGCTGAGCATGACCCCATACTATATGGGATATCCCTTGGGTCAGTTGGGGTCAGCTGTACTGGCTGTGTAACCTCCCAGCTCCTTGTGCACCCCCAGCCCTCAGTGGTGGGGTGGTGTGAGGAGCAGAAAAGGCTTTGGCTCTGTGTAAGCAAGTGCTCTGCAGCAACTAAAACATGCCTGAAACCTGCAACATAGCCGGGTACCAGCTGCCCTGAAGAAAACTAATTCTACCCCAGCCAAAACCAGCACAATTATATAGAGATTCCTGTACCCAATTAGTCAGTCTTGATCTGTCAGTATTTAGACCAGCATCCACTAAAACAAGTCAGCTTTGTGGGAACACCACCAAAGTTATGCCTTTTCCTGCAGCTGTGGTTACACACACTCATGTACAGTTTTGTGATCAAGTCACTAGAGAAATTCTCTCCTCCAGAAAAAAGAGCTGCTACTGAATTAGAGATCAGGAAACACTCGTGAAAGGCTCTTCAGATTTTCCATTTTGAGTTTTGACATTATTAAAAGTATAACAAAATTGTTTCCAGATGCATACTTATTAATGTTAGAACTACAGTTACCTTTTGTTTTGGTTATCACTTACCAGGGCTGAAGTTGAATTTATCAGAATAGGATACAACATTTGCTATCAGCTTATAGTTACAGTAAATTTGAAAGACTAGCTGTCCAATATACATCATACATGCATGCATTACCAGTTAACATTTTAAAGTACATGTAAATGTCATGTATATGTTTCATTATTATTTTGCACATTGCATAGAACTTTAACATGTTTGCATTGTATTAACAGGACCCAGATAATAGTCATGCCCGACTTGATAAAAAGTAAGTGGCTCAATGTTAAATTTATCTAGACAGTATTTTAGCGTAAGCACACTTACCCACTCTCTGTTTTGTAGGCAAAGCATTTATTTTTTCCAGATAAAATCTTTCTTTCTGGAAAGAATAAGATTTCCTAGCAAATGCTTTAAGTTACAAGTTTCATTCATAAAAATCTGCACATATTGAAAATAAACTCATTATAATGAAAGCAGGTATTAAGGTGAATATGGCAAGAATCAAGAGACATCCAGAGACCTGCATGCAGACACCATCCTAGGAATCATGAGACTCAGTTACAAAAGTGATTTAAAGCTTACAGAACTTTATAGAGAATACTGCAGTTTTCGTACCTCTTTGAAACCAGTCAAAAGCTGCAGGATGTAGCGAGCAATCAATAAATGTCATAGGCATTTCTGGTGGTGGTGAACTTTGTTTCATTTAGTCAGCTCTCTTCCTTAAGAAAAATCATTTTGTAGCTTGAAATACCTCAACAGTATTAAAATACAGTTCAGCATTCTGGCCCCACTAAATCCAATGGCAGATTTCCAAGCCAGACTATAATAGCACCAGTATTTCATTTCCAGATAGAAAATGAAATACATCCAGCCTTTAGCAAGCTAAAGGCGCCTCTGTTCTGAGTCAGACATTTTTAGGGACGTGGAAGATAGAACAAAAAGACCTTAGGTGAACACTAGTGCAGGAGATTCATGCTGTGATTTAAGTGATGAACAAAGTTTGCTGTGTCTGGGCTGTATCTGAGGCTGGGGCTTGAACTGTCGTAAACTCTGTTCATTCACATCTCCTGGTGAGGCTCCCACAGGGCTGGGGTGCTGCAGGGTGTCCTGCAGGAGGAGAGGAGGATAGGACGGGAGCACGTCCCTGTGCGAGTGGCCCTGTGACACCATGGGTAACATGTTTTCAGAGAGGCACTAGCAGATAGTGGGAAAACGCAGAGGTAAGAAGGTCGGGGTAGGCAGGGATCGATGAGGAGGGGCAAAACCACTGCATCTCCAGCCTGGCGAAGTAAAGGTGTAAAATTCCACAGCTATTTAAAGTATGGGCTTGGCAGTGAGAGAGGGGAATTGCCCATTTTACCCTGAAGGAGCATGTGCAGTGTCAGGGGATCACAAGAAGAGTGAAACCCAGTGAAGCACAGTGCAGGCTCCCCCGGGAAGCTTTTGGAAGCACCATCCTTCAGGAGTTATGCAAAGCAGCTCTAGGTATGGTGTTGGGTGCTGGAGCTTTGGCAGAACCAAAAGGGAAACGGGTGGACTTGGGAGGGTGAGGGGGCATAGGCAGAAGCAGTACAGATGAAGCTTTCTCATTTCCTAGTTGTCAGCAATCCACAGTTTTCTGCATCTTTATGGTCTGCTCTGAGTGCCAACATATGGGCTGGGCTTCTACAGGAAAAATAAAACGAGAAAAAAATATCTGAGCATATTGAAAAGAAGGCATGTTATTAAAATACCACTGGAGGTCACAGAAAAGCCATTTTGAAGCTAGCCAGGCTGTCCTGTTGTAAAAGCTGCCAGGCTTTTACAGCATTGCCTCTGTGACTGTGCCCAAGGCACCGCTGGCAAGCAGAGCTTCTAAAGCTCATTGTGGGCAACTTGGCAGGCACGGGTCGTTTCTGGCAGGTGAACAAAACTCTGGCAGTTGGCAGGCCTCTATCAACACTGTGGAAGTAGAGGACAGAAAAAGATGACCGGTTTTGGATCAACTGGAGACAAGGGGCTCTGCCTGCACATGAGCTGCCCGGTGGCGCGGGAGAGCTGCTTCCCCCAGGCGCTTGCCAGGGGACACCGGCAGGAGCAGGCTGAGACATCCGCTCTTCATGGAGCCAGGACAAGGTCATCAAGGGTTATTACTAGACAAAACCAAAACCTACGTGGCTTTTCCAAAATAGCTGATGTCCTGCAAAACTACTTAAGAAAGCACCCTCCATTTTATGTACAGCTCGGCAACAAAATGTTTTACTTTAAATCCTCTAATTTCAAAGTGCCTGGGGTAAAAAGCAAGCTCTCCTGAGCAAAGCTTCCATTTGAACACATTTTATGGCAGCTCCATCAGGTATTTAGGTCTAGCTAAGTTCTTACATGGCCAGAGAATTTCCAGTGACACCTGGATTCCCATTTTCCTCTCACAGGAACACTGCGCTCAGTTTGCGCTCTCATAGTAAAGGTTTGGGTCAGGTTTAAAAAAACCCCAAACCTGTGGACTTGCAGTCTTTGGTTGAAAAAGAAAATTATTTCTTTAGTTTTAAATGGAAGCCTTTCCCCCAGCTGAACTCTGAATCAGTTAGTGGCTGTTCCCACGCTCAGCTGCTTCAAGAACCCCTCCTGAACACTTCAGGGCTCTCATTTCCCGATGAGAAGGATGTATTATTGCCTCTACACAATTTGTCTGACAAACATCATAGGAACGGATTAGGTTTTCATCACTGACTAAACCAGACCACTATTAGGCTTCTGGATAGATTCAGAACCCCATCTTTTTTTAATCTGCTGTTCTATTTGACTGAGACACTCACAGATTATTCTAATTGTGAGAAGAAACTGAGACAAGCATAAGATGATTTTTATGTCAGCTTGTTTGTTAACAAGACCACTGCACAAAGTCCTGCTTCAATGGAGAAATCATCATGTTTTCCTGCTAGCCAAGCTAAACCCTCTCTAGCCAGCATCCCAGTCCCTTACAGCAGGCCTGTTCTATGGATCACAAAAGCTTGTTCTAACTCCATCAAACTCCTTTTCACATACTCATATGTGTGTATATACACATCCCATCCCCTACTCAGGGGATTACTCAATAATTCATCTTAATACTATTACTCAATAACTCAGCTTAAAAAAAATAGTCTACCCAAAGAATTACATTTCTTGGCGTTTGCCTTAACTAAGCCACTCATGTGGACCAAAACCAGTTTGCTCTCTAAACTCTGGATAACGAAGTTTGAATTCAGCATCAACAAGGAATTCAATCTGTAACTACAAACTAAAGACAAAAGCTCTAAGCTCACCTCTGAATTTTTCTGTGAAGAAGCACATGCATCAAGAAGCAGAGCGGTGGCCCAGCTACCTGCCAGACTGATTGGTGCTGCTAATGAGCAGCCCTGATTAAAAGCTGTTCTTTTCTGTCCATAACAGTACTCCGAAGCAAGTTCTCCCAATAAATTAGCTCTTGAGCAAAATGATCGCTAGCAGGTGTAGGTCATTAAAGTATACCCGACAGCTGGTAAAACAGGGTAGAGTTGAAGGTACTTTTAATTAACTTAGAGTCAAACAGCCTCTGGGGTGTCCAAGTGATCTGTCACTATCATCATTCCCCTCAGTTACACCTGCAAGAACCAGCTGAGAGAGGCATCAGGATTTATGAGCGGTGGCAGGAGGTACATAGCTGTTCTGTTGCTAAAGAAGAGCCCGGGGAGGGCTGCATGCCCAACTCACACCAGCCTGCAGAACGTGTGCAAGCACAGACTGCTGGGCTACCTTTGCTTGGGCTGCTACAGGCTTCTTTCTTCAAAGCCTGTGAGCACCATTCAGGGTGCCAGAAGGCTCCAAAGGGCTGACCGGGCCTCCCAGCACATGAAGCCCCATGGATCAGCAAGAACAATACAAACTAAGACTTGGAATGGTAAAGAGCTGCAGACCTGACACCATCTGTAGCTACAGCACGGATCTCAGAAATGTGGACAGCAATACCAGGGAGTTGTTCAAAACAAATTCTGAGCTTTGGGCAACTGTTGGCACAGGAGGTACCACTGTGGAGCTGAAAACCATCAGGGAAACAGGAGAGAGCTACAGCAGAGGAGCTGACTGCACGGGGCAAGCTCTTCGTGCCAGACTTGCTGTAGTTACACCTTCACGTGGGCTGCCTGGGCCACATTTATCACAGGGCTGCAAGCAGCCATGAGAATGGGCAGTGCCTACCAGGAGCTGAGCGCCCACAAGGACAACATTGTCAACTCCTAGATGCTTCTACTGGTGCTGTGGGTGAGGAGGTACGTGTAACACCGCAGCTCTGTTGTGTAAAAGAGCAGCAACTCAAGAAGCGGTTTGCAGGGGTGACGAGCAGCAAAGCCCTCAGGGAGGCAGGAGCAGAACTTGTTCTGCTCTGTCCCTACCAAAGGCTGCTTCCTCTCTGCTGCTGCAGCAGCTGTGAGGGGAGCCAGGACTGGAAGCCCAAGCCTGAGGCTCAGCAGGTTGCTCCCCAGGGCAAAGGATCTGCTTGGTCCTTATTTGTTCTTTGCTTTTCTTCCCCATCAGAGACAGTTGTAAACAGACCATTACTAGATAAGACTCCATACAACTCTTGTGATAAAGGGCCACCCGATTTGCCACCAGGCTGGGCTGTCGTAAGTCTCTGGCTGCAAGGCTGCTATGTAATGCGCCAGCAGAGCTTGGAGTGGCAGGAGCGTGCGTGCTACATGCACAGGTGGGAAAGTGTGACCAGCAGCTCCTGCCCACAGGCTCCTCGATGCTGCTGCTGCTCCTGCTGCTGCTGCCGTGGGTGCCGTGGAGGGAGACAGGAGGCCGACTGCAGGGCCCAGCGGGGCGTGGAGCTCCCTGTGCAGGCCAGGGCCGCTCTTGTGCCTCCCCGGCTGCTTTTTGTGGGGAGGCTGAGGGGCCCCGGAGCTCTGTCCTGCCACGGGGGGGGGGGGGTTGCGCTTTGCCCGCGAGTAGCCCCGCGTCGGCCCTGGCCGTCCGGGTGGGCTGTTGCCATGGGGCTGCGGCGCCTCTGACGGCACTGCCAGTGCAGTATAGCTCGGGAGAGCGGTGAGTGGGGCGGGCGGGGGGAAGGCAGGGCTGGATGAGGGCCGGGGCACAAGTGCTGCGCCATGGAGGGCTGGCTCTCAAAGGCCGAGCCGAGGGGTACGGGCACCGCAGGGAGCTCCTCGGGCAGGCATAAGGAGTGCAGGAGGGGCTGTGAGGACGTGCCCCCATGGCGCGGCGCTCAGCAGCCTTCCCCTTGCTGCCTGCCAGCTCCCTCGTGCCCTGTCACAGCCGTCGCTGGGCCCCTGCATCTCCTGCCCCGCTCTGCCAGCCACCATCTCCCTCCCGGCCGGCCCTGCTGGGGCTTTGGCTTTACCCCTTCTCTCCCTTCCTCTTGCAGACCATGGCTCTGGGCATCGCCCGCGTCCTGGCCGTTCTGAGCATCCTGCAGTACGTGCTGAGGGGTAACGAGCGGCCAGACCTCAGCACACAAACCCTCCTGCGAGAGCATGAGGCGGAGCTGGCGGAGCAGATGATGTGGCTGCAGCAGCAGATGGAGCTCAAGAGCCAGGAGCCGAGCCGCCTCCAGGAAGCTGCGCTCCTCGCTCTCCGGCAGCGCTGCGGCTTGGGGCTCGCTGCTGGGGCTTTTGTGGCTGCGCAGGAGAAGGAGAGCGGCCGCTGGGAGCGGCAGCCAGCCTGGGAGCTCCGGCCCTGCGGAACCCAAGCGGGGGCAAAGAGGAGCAAGGGCCCGGCAAGGCAGAGCGCAGGCACACGCCGCGTCCAGCCCGCTCCGGATCGGCTCGGCGGCTCAGAGGAGGGAGGTGACGGCGGGGACCTCGGCGTTCTTCAAGCGCTTCCCGAGAACAACTTCGTGAGAGGACTGCACACAGCCATGGGAGCGGGCAGTGCCTCTAAGAGGGCGCTTGGCCCTGTAGGACTTAAGGATTGTTATAAAAACTTTGTCTTGGCCATGATGTGATTTAATTATTTTATTACAATTGATTAATATCGAGAGGCAATAAGCAAGCAGCGCTGGGTGCGCAGGGGAGTCTGCACTCCACCAAAGACGCACACCGGGATCTTTGGGGTACGGTCTCTTATACTCCTTGGTCTTGGGTTTCAGCCAATCGTGTTGTCTTCTTTTACCCGAATGCCAGCGTAGCTCCTTTCCATTGTTCCTCTCCTGTTGTTGGGGTCTTTTCTCCGGGTGAAGGTACATCTTGAAAGGTCTCTGTACTTCTTGGTAATGGATTAACAGGAGGATGTCCATCACAAGCTTCACCACCACCCTAGCCCCCATAAATTTCATTCCTTATATGGTTACTGTTTTCTATATAGGCTTCATAAATCTTAGCATTTTGTTCTTTACCTTATCTGTTTTATACATAGGTTTCACAATACATCCTGTAACAGGATGTACCTCTTGGTTTCTCAGCACTCCTTTTGAGCAGTTAAACAAAACACCCGTTAGGCAGCAAAGTAAGGTGGATTACTCCTTTGTTTCTTCTTCCCTTCCATCATCGTATTGACATGAACATTTATCACACTCGTGACCATTCCCGTACATCTCACACAGGGTACAACAGTCACAAGGGGTCTCAGTTCTACACAAAGCACAATGTTTACAAGGACTTCTAAGTTGCTGACACGAATCACTCATATATAGTTGCTGACACCAATCATTCCTATATACTTCACAGGATCATCTTGGTAGACGTAGATAAGGTAGCTAGGAGTTGTTTCCTGCCTAAGTTAGGATTAGGCTCTTCAGCAGCAGTCTATAGTCCTTAGCATGCAGTAAGGACTGCAGTCCAGCTGGCTTCCAGGCATTCAGCACAACCAGTGTCCTTTGGAATATTTGGATGCAAGGAGACTCGCAGTGGAGACCTCTGAGAGCGACCGCAAAAATGCCGATAAATTAGGATGCGATCGAGAAGACGTGTGGGGAGGTTGGAATGCATCAAAAGTGTCAGAGACCATGGGAAGGAGGAACTGCAGCAGGCTATTAAGAGTGACCCGTCCCTGACTGGTACTTGGAAGAGGTTGCAACTCGCAAGGAACAAGGACGTCGCAACTGGAAAGAGGATGTCCATCAGAGAATCAGACAGACCTTTCACCTGATGGAACCACAAGGCAAACACGGATGTGCTTGGCTAATTGCTTGGACATGTATGAATATTGTGTAATCCTTGTAATGCTTATACTTTGCCTCTGGGTCCATGCCTTCCGTCCTCACAGACGTGTACCTGTTGCCATGCCTCTCTTTTTTGGCCTGCTGTTCAGGAGACCTAACCCAGCAGCAGCTGTCAGGCTGGTTCCCTTCTGATGCTGGACTGAGATTTACTGCCCGTTCTTTACCGCACGTACACCCACTGAAACCTCAGTAACTGTGGAGGCTACTTAAACACCTCAGGTTCCCAGAGGGATTCAGCGTGGTTTACCTGTCCTTATTCCTGACGCTGGGGTTCCGAACTACTCCAGCGCAAGCAGGGTTAAATTCTTTCCTTCTGGCTGTTAGGTGTTCTTCACAATAATTATTTGAAACTGCTCAGATCTGCAGGAACTCGGGGGCAGTTGGCACTTAACAGCAAGGCACTGCCTCAGGGAGTGAGATTTTCTTGTATGGCATTCCTGGGAGGAAAGATCCGGGCAGCCGGCTGGCTGCAGAGCAAAATGGAAGCACCTCCGTCTGCTTCCCTGAGGCGGACGGCAAGCAGAGGAGAGGTAACACACAGCAGGACAGGCACAAGGCTCAGCTCTGGGTAACTTACAGGAGGCATTTGTGAGAGGGTGGCAAATGCCAGCACATGAATCCCACAGGTACCATCCCTGGGAACTTCACTTAACCAAGGAAAGAGACATATCACCAAGGGAAAAAAAAACAAACCAACAAACAAAAACCAGCAACGCAAACATTTAGGAAAGGAAATGGTATTTTATTGAAAAAAAAACCCCAAAATTAATTACATTTCACTTATACACCATGAAAATACTGAGCTGTGTGTTATTTTCATAAGAAGAGGTCAAGACTTTCACAAGAAAACCACGTTCTTTATTACAGCGTTATTCCACGACATGAGGCTCTGGTGGCATCTGCACTGGGCGTTTTCACTAAATGGTAGGGCGGGACTAAATGTGCCCTGGGGAAAAACCCTAAATATTGGCCTCTTCCAGATGCTACGCCATTGAAGACATGACAGCCGTTTGGTCAAGCTTGAAATATTCCTGAATTAGACACAAATCTCAAGATTTACTCACTTGGATCTTGGGCAAATTCACAGCTATCCCTCCCCTCCATTTTATCAGTCTGGATTCGTATTTCCCATTCAGCCAGCTAAAAGCACATCAAAACAGCATGTAGGCTGTCCCCCTCCCATCTTCCCGAAAGAAAACAATACTGAAGGGGAGATATTACACAAACAATCACTAACAGCAAAGGGCAAGATTACTGGATGCTGCTAAATGCTCCAGGGTTTCCATACAGCATTGCGTCTCCAGCAGCAAGCCCTGCAGTTTTCTTCCCTAGCAAGGCTTACATTCACTCACATATAGCACATACTGGGCACGTGAACACGTGCCATACTAAACACAGGCCACAGAACAGGAATACCTGTCTGCAGGTGGTATCCAACAGGGCCGGCTGTTTGAAGCTGCTGTGCTCCAAGCCTGCTGTGACAGGCTCTGGCACATCACTTGGCAAGGGCTCTTCTGAAAAAACCTGATGAACTCAAGACCTTCAGTATGGCAAGATTTAAAACTCTGTAGGCAGAAAAGAAATACTAATGCCACTTAAATTCCTTACTTATTTACCTATTTATGTGATTTCTTCCTCACTTAAAGGGTCCAGGAAGGAAAAGAGCTAGACCTGGACAATTCCGACACCATGCAAGTGCTTTGAAAGTGGATTTGAAGCTTTCTCCACCTGGATCTTCCTCCTAAGCTCCCTAGTGACATAACTGCTTTATTCTGTGCTATTTTTTACTCTACACGAGCATCACGGAGATCATTAAGAACAGTCACACAAATGCTTTTAGTACCATAATGGTTTTGCAATACAAGGGATGGGCTGGATTGAGAACACCAAACGCTGATTATGAAGCCTGCAGCTCTTTTGGCAAGTACTCATCCGACAAAGACTTACCACTCACAGTGCAGCTTTGCCATTAAGTTCTGCTTATCCAGCATCTCACTGACAGGAAAAGAGGCAACCCCATGCTCCCGCATTTGTCTATCTGTACATTCCCAAACACTTCCGAGCAGCAGCACAAGCGTTCCTGGGATGAGGTAGGGAACTAAAGGAGATGAAAGCTTCAGGGAGCGGGAAGGTGGCTGGATAAATTTACCATTGGTCTTAGCTCCTTCTCTTCACTAGGGAAAGCACAAGCGATAGGAAAGGAAGACTAGGGCAGGGCAGGGCTTTACGGTGCAGATGAGCTGAACAAGTCAAGTCTATCAGCAGCCAGTAATTCTCTACCTTTCTTTTCCAAAGAACAAGAGCCAAGCCTAAATCGTCTGAATAACTCACTTTTAGAGTCTCGTACTCCATGGCCTACAAATGAAGTCTAGGCAAACACTATGGCTAAGCTAGGGTCCTGTAGCAGGGAGAATTAATACCCTACCACTTTACACTGCCACTAGGAAAGCAGTGTGCTGTTCATCACAGGCTTTAAAGCGCAGAGCTTTGCTAAACCAGAGCTTTAGCACAGCACTTGGACATAAACAGCCCAACAACTTCACAGAGAACTCGTCTCCCACTCGCTCAATTAATTACTCTTCCGAATTTCACCAAAGGAAGGTGCAGGCAACAACTGTCACTGCTACCACCACAGATATGCTGCACCTGCAGACTCCCAGGGGAGGAAAAGCCATTCACAGCAAAGCATGCAAAGCATGGCTGTTCTCTTCCATAGCCTCTCATCTCCACAACACATTATTAATCTCAATGCTAGTTTTCTCGCTAACTCAGCAAAGCAGGACTTTCTTTTTAACATAGCCAGAGCTTGGGAACTCTTGAGGGAAAAAAACAAGTTTTGTTCCAGTCTCTTGACCTGTCCGTTTCTATGTTGCTATCAAGCACTCGTAAGGTCCCCAAGTCTTACATAGTTAAATAAACAGATCCCTCATCACATCCTTTTAACCTGCCCTAGATGTATTTGATGTTTTCTTCCAGTGCAAAATCTAACTTTCAGGCTTATGCCACAAAACTCACCTGATTTTAGAACGCATAAGGTAGCAATATCTAGGGTTTTCTTTTTAAATGATGGTATCTACCATCCTATTGCCCCTCTCTACAATCAAGAGTACAAGCCTTACTGCAGAAAGAATACACCTCGTAACTGCCAACCAGAAAAATACACAAACACTACAAAAGCCTACACTTTCATCAGAAATTAAATCATTTGCTACTACACAGAACTGCATTGGTTTTCTGTCCTAAACGTCATTAAATTACTACATACACCGTGAAGACAATCATTAAGGTGTGTAAACATGTAACAGGTCTACGTGGTCAGTACAAACCACCACACAAAGTACATAGAAAGTCTGCTTGTAAATACTTCTTTAACAACTTAGCACTAGAAAAATATGACTTGAAAAGGCATCTTTTATGAAGTTATTCAGTTTGTCCAGGGCTGCTGGGGTTGTTCTATCCCTACTATATTACAGCCACCTGACTCTCTCTCCAAATCGTTTTACTTTTCTAGAAGAAAAGGCTACATGTGGCTGGGATCCAAAGCTTAAGTACAATCTATAAAAATATAATTCTTTTAAGACCTTTTTTCTGCTCACATCCTGAAGGCCTACTCAGCCAGCCCCCAAATTCTGTTTTCCACTCCCATCACACTGCAAATAAAAGCTTCAACATACATATACACACACAGAGAGTACATGTATTACACTCTTCTACACAGAGATTTTTCTAAATAGCAGTGCAACCACAGGGCAATAGGTAAGGAGTACACATGATTTCACTGGTAACATATGGCACAGCCTTCTCATGTTGCTGGTTTTCTCTGTCTGAATAATGTGCTGCCTTATTCACTGCTTTGCAAATCGTGGATATATTAGTATTATTTGCACTGTGGAGGCCGCAAGTTAGGAATGTGTTCGTATGTAACAGCAGCCTTGGGAGCATCACATTTGTTTCCTTCTGGAAAATGTGAGAACCTAGCTTGGGCTCTCCTGAAAAAGCATGCTGATAATAGCAGCTCACTTCCATTCTGCATTCAGTGCTCTTCACTGGGTCACTAGGGCACACTCCTCCAGTTTCTAATTGCACCTCACAGACCTACCTGAAATCTGCTCCTGCATGCATGTATAAACTTGGTGGTTTACTCATTATTTGAAAGAGAAGAGTTATTTTAGGGCTGGGATTGAACATCTCAAACCTTAGTTTCCATGATTGGGCATGTGTCTTAAATGGACATGTTTTAGAAAGCTACAAAACTGTTTAGCAGCAGATCTCATTAGAAGCAAATATCTTTCACAAAGAATAACCTTATCCTGTGATTCTAACAGGAGACGAATGACTAGTCTTAAGAGCTAGTACAGCTGCAATGAGATGCAAAAATGGTTGCCTTTTGATTTATGAAGAAATAATTTTGGCTGAGGAGTGACCAAAATTTGAAACACTTCTCAGCTTCTAGAATACTCTTTAAACAGGCAAGGACTTTTACTCAGGAGAGGTGCTTTTCTTCAGTACAAATATAAGCCAAACTTCTCCAGTGGGTGTAAGCATAATGAGGTAGCACCTTCTCCGGTACCCAGTGCTCTCATTAAACTAGATACCTGCTCTCTTCCTCATGCAAAACGCTGCCCTAGCAGAAGACACTATAAGGTGCTGACAGAAGCACTTGTACTGACATGCAGGAACAATTGTTTCCTAATGTATAGCCTTGTAAGCTCTAACTTACGCAGTAAAACAAAAATTCCACAAAGGGGAGTGCAGCTAAGCACTGCATAAGAAACAGACCTACAAACGAGTTACGGTTCGTGTTCCAAGCCCCTCTTCTCACCTTGTACCTAGGAATAGAGTACAATGCAGAAATCCTACACATGCAAGTAAGAGGCATACAAGAGCAGCGGTGCAGAATGCCAGCAGTTGTCTTCTCATGAAATTTCTTAAAAAAATCCAACAAACCAACAACTAAGACAAGAAGGATGTTACTCACTTCCTCATAGCTGCTGTCTTACAATGAGATGATTACAGCACTGAAACGTGTGCTCCTTCATCAAGTACCCTTTCTCTATATTAGGATATAAGAAGACTAATTACATCCACTTTATTCAGCAAGACTATTGAACTGTTCTTTTTCCGTTTAATTCTGAGATTATTCACATATGCAAAAATAGGATCTAACACTTTGTGTGTGCACAGTATATTAAATGTAGATGCTTTTATTACAATCTTCCTTGCCACGTATTTTAAAATAAAATAAATCAATACAATCACCATAACAGTCTCGGACAACAAATTAACACCATTCAATCAGGACACAGTTAAGGTAATCAAAAAGGCAGTACGAGTAGCTGGAAACCTTGGTCCTTTGATTCTTCTGTATAACATATTGACTATAGATGTCTTCCATTTATGAGAAAAATCAGCAAACAAAACATTAACAATTTATACAGCAGATTTCTTGAATGTCTATATAGAGTGTGAATAGCACTGATTGTAGCACAATGTCTTTATGCACGTCTCCCAAAGAGGTATGTGGGAATTTTAAGCATGTAGAGACTAATACAGGCCCAGAATAGAGTAGATCTTTTGTAAACAACTTTTGATCTCTCCTGCATGATGGCTCCACAAATGAATGCACTTGGGAGTAATCAAAATGGCTGACCATATACACTGCAAAATTCATTCCAGAAAAAACAGATCCAACACAAATTACTTCCAGTGGGTGAAAGAACGGTGAGGAAGTCGACTGGACACAAACAAAAAGCACTCACCACTCCCATGCGTACGTGTACGCATTAGAAGAATCTTTCGCTGCTAACTTCACATGTATGCATGGGAGTATGTGTGGCAGTGAAGTCAGCAGTCCCTAACTGGTGAATGCTGGACTGGTGGGCTGTTAGGACGGTCATGGAAGATTATCCATTAGTTATTGATTGAACTCTCTGGACTAAAGTGCTTGCTCTTCTGTAATAGGTTAGGACCTAAACTAGTTTGGTCTAACCATTCTTATTTATCTAAGGATCTGCCAGTGGATCAGATGACCTTGGTAAGTCCCCTCCAATCCCTTAAATAGTGAGCTGCTGTCTAATATTGAGACACCTTCCAGCTGCACCAGGTAGGAACTCAGAAATAGATACAGATATTATATGCAGAAGGACAGGAAGAAATAAAAGATTGGACAGGACCATGCTAAGTCTTTGAATTTTGTTTTGCAAACAGTATGAAAAAGTGCTGTGTAACTCTTAACAAATAAAAATGCACCCAAATATGTGTACCTTGACATTTAAAAATACCTGTTAGCCTGTTATGACTACAAAACGTTAGCTACAGAACATATTTACAGATAATTTCTGTTGTTTGTTCCTGTTAAGAGATGTTAAGCCTAATTCTTCACTGAAGACATAAACCTAACCTAATTTAGATCAGGTCAGTGAGAGTTTAAAATAGGTATCACATGAGCAACTCCCAGAGACTTAAACAGAAGAAGCTATCAGCCCATTGCTACAGAATCCAGCTACTTCAAAATATGAATGTTTGCAAATTGAGCGCATTAGTATTTGTTTTTTCTTAATATGGATGTCACAGTTTCTAGGGAAAGTGTGAATTACTGAACTGATCCATAGTGGGAAAAGACCACACCTGACAGGTAGAAGCTGCTCCAACAAACGTAGACTTTTATGTCAAGATGACAGTTCATTATGGTTTACAGATAAAACATTGTTTGCAAGGTAGCTTTAGGTTCCCTAAAACCCAAGCTTCTTTATTTCAGAGAAAGCCAGCCCTTGCTTTTCTCTCATTTCCCTTGTGAAGGTCTACTTTTTTTAGTGGTAAGTGAAATTGTGCCATCTCACACTTACTAAAGAGGCTTTCTGTAGTACATGCTCACAACAGGAAAGGTTTCTTTGACAACAATTACTTATTGCTTATTACAAAAAAAATTAAAAAGCCAGTTTTGAGCTTCTCTCTCCTGTTGATCCACTGATGTGAAGAACTGGAAATCTACATTTTGCATTGCACTAGAGCAGGGATGGCCACCATATGGCCCTCAATTTGGCCCCATGCAACTCCCAAGCTGGACTGTGTTACATGACTGGCAATGAAGTTAATGCTGGGAGTGCTGGGCAATCCACAGCTCTGGCTATAGGAAAACAGTGCAGCAGGATCCACTTCCTGGGTCACACATTCCAGGCAGGTAAGGGTGTCAAGCATAATGCCACAAAGTCAACCATGATATATGTACAGACAGGGAAGTTCAGTATATTGATCCCTTCTTCCCAAGAATATGGTAGGGATTATATGCTTCTGCATGAAAAAAGTCTAATTTTAAAAGACAAATAAACTCACAGTTATGTTCGGTATATGGCATGCAAGACTTCTTAAATCAATGCTATAAACAGTTAAAATCCTTTTGTGTTCAACTGCTGGAGTGCATCACCAGCAACAATATTGAAGTAGCTTTGCTGAATTCAACTATCAAAAAAGGCAATTGCATTCCTAGCACAACTGCCCAAACAAAAAGAACCATACCTAAAAAAGGGGGCAAATTATTAATGGTGAGCTATCTCCTAACATGTCTGGAAGTTTGTGCCTCAGGAAGAAAAAAAATATTTGCATTAATTTAAAAATACAATGCCGCAAAGAAAGGCAATTTGTTGTACTTCACAGAATCACAGAATGGTTGAGGCTGGAAGTGACCTCTGGAGATCATCTAGTCCAACCCCACTGCACAAGCAAGGTCAAGTACAGCAGGTTGCTCCAGGCCATGTTCAGTCAGGTTTTGAGTATTTCCAAGGGTGGAGACTCTACAAGCTCTCTGGGCAACCTGTGCCAGTGTTCCATCATCCTCACAGTGATTTATATTTTTTTAATGTTTAAATGTAATTTCCTGTATTTCAATTTGTGCCTATTGCCTCTTACTCTTTTGCAAGAAGAGCCTGGTTCCTTCTTCTTCACTGCTTCCCATAAGATATTTATACACACTGTCAAGATAGCCAACATGGAAAAAGACATGAATGAACTATCAGCTCATAGAATCACAGAATCAACAAGGTTGGAAAAGACCTTTAAGATCATCCAGTCCAACCCTTACCCCAGCATCTCTATTACTGACTGATAATTTTAGCAACTGTTCACACCCCTGAAATTATTATTGCTAGAAAGTTATCTTATGGCAGTGGTTACTAAAAACTATGGCAGTAGAGTCACATTCTGTAGGCTGTTTCTGTTGGAGTTCCCACCCTCCTTAAAAGTCTCACAACATGGGAATTTATTTTTTTTTAAATGTCAAATGTATGAGAGAAAAAGGTTATTATTCGTTGTTGCGACTGAAAGCCTAAAGTTTGCCTCTTACATTTACTGCAAAACATGTCCATCTCTTAAATTTCATTTGCTTGATGAAATGAAAAATACGGGGGCTTTCAAAAATTATTATTAATTATGAAATCTTACTCTATAAAAAAAATCTATTCAGCCAAAAATTCACCTTAAGGATAAATTACTCTTCTACTGGGTGAAACCAAATAACTTTTACAATGGCAGAAAATCCACAAAAATGGTTGGATAAATGAAGACTTCAGTGGCCAAAGCAATCTCCAAACCAGCTCTTCTGGGGACTCCCAAGCTATGCAGGTGACACTATCTGTTAGGCAGGTGTGATGAGGAAGATACAGAAAAAGTTATCTTGGAGATACCCAAGAGTGAGTTTCGTGAACATACTCGAGTAGTCAGGGAAAAATTAGTCCTTTCCACTAATACAAATTTGCTTCATGTCACTGGAAATAGAAATGCAATTTTAATCTCCCTATACATCTTAAACAAATAAAGCTCATCAACTGAATTTGGTTTTAACATCACACTAGACCTCATCTTGGGAAAAGCAAGAACCTCAGTTTCATACAGAAATCATATGGAAGTACAAGTGGTCAGTACTGTCAGCGTATCTGCCCTGCTGGTGTAGTACCTGCCTGTGATGTATAGGATGCTGAAATTATTAAGAATCCAATTTTGAAACCTTATGAAGCAGAATTTTGAAATAAAGATGCATTAATATTAATGCATTTCTGTCATCTCTAATCAGTGTAGGCTGCAGAGACATTACGAACAAATTAATGTTGTATGTTTCACTGCATTTGGTAAACATACATAGTTTAGTAAGGTTTAGTAAATTACTACTTTTACAACATTGCTTCATTGATAAGCCTGCCCATACTGCTCACTACTGTTAAATGGAAGTGCCCTAGGTAGTTTGTAAATGCATTTGCCCATGAAGAACAAACTAGGGTAGCCAGATTTCAGGGCAAGAGCTTCTTTCTCTTTTGTCCTTACAGAATGTTTGTTCTTAGTTAAAAATAAACAAAGAATCAAACCTGGCCTCAGAGGCAGAACTACAAACTTCTAATCAGTGCTACTGAATTCATATTCATTAAGATGTTTCTGGAGCAGCTTTTGGAAGAAAATCATGTGGGTGCCCACAGACATCAGAAATAAGCAGCCAGTACCTGCAAAAACTGAAACTGTGCAGCTCTTCATAGACAAGAAACAGGAGCAGTTATCAGTAATGTGAATGACTCCTCAAGGTCACTTCAGAGAACTTAAATGCCAAACATCTTCAAAGTACTCCTACACACAATCAGAATTTTGTGTGTAGTTTTAACCCTGCTTAGTTTCATAGCAGCTGAGATACTGAATACCAGAGTAGGTAACCAGATACCTCCAGGAAAAGGGAGCGTGGAGCCAGCTCCATTGACACTGGATGCCATCTTGAAAAATATTTTCCAGTCAGTCAAGTATTCCATTAGCAAATTCACATCTAAAGTCTTTGGCAAGGCTGGAACATTGTGAACATTGTACTCTCTTGCCCTGGGTAATTACACAGACCACGTGAATTTGACAGCCATTTTGATGCCCGGCAATATGCGTCAATGCACACTAACTTGTCTTTTAAACTGAGCAAGGCCAGCACATATGTTTGAGAGTGGATATCTGCCTATGCTGGGCACTATTTCATGAAAGTCAGATTTGTCACAGATCTAAGGCAAATATTACAATTTACAGGAAAGAAATGAGGACATCAATACATTGTGCGTTATTGGAGACATACGACCTTTATAACACGGTGGCTTTCACTATGATCTCTGGGTTTTCTATGTCCTTTTTGCTTTGGACCATTCTCAGTTCCAGCTGGGCTGAGTTTGGTTTGTTTCCTTCTCCAGCTTGTGCTAGAAAGAGTACATCAGAATGTCATTAAAGGTAGCAGTATAAAAAGTGAACAAACTACACCGTTCTGTTACTTCACTATTTTTTTTTACCCTACTCACCTCCCCAGTCTCCCTTACTACCCCTTAGCTTCTAAGGTGGAAGATCCAGGTCAGCACTGTGATTTCCTATTACCCCTGTTCTGTACCACTCTCCAGGAAAGAAACACAACTCTGCCATTAATTAGAAAGTGACACAGCCATGCTCTGAGAACCAACAGATCTGGACCTCTTTAGGAATTCAAAAGCATGGGAACTCCAAGGGGAGAGAAGACAAGGCAAAAAAAAAGACCAACGAAAAATCACTTCTCACATGGCCAACACAGCAAACAGACAGTTTATTATTAGTTGATAGTCCCTTCTCAATACTAAACACATGCACTCCAAGGGAAAGTAAGCGAGCTACACTTAAAACAGAAGCTCTCATGCTCAAACTCAGCATTTTCTCAAGTTCTGCCACTACTGTTTTGCAAAGCAGTCAAGTGCAGTCAGCATGACTGCAGTCCCACTACAAGCTGAACAGTGACATCTTCAGTCAGGTGTCAAAAATCAAAAAACTTGGAGGACATAGTAAGGAACAAGACTGTGAAGCTCTCGTTCTGTAAATCCTCTCTCTGCTTCTACACTGAGAGCTACCTTCAGGCAGGAAACCCAGAAATCTCTTTCAATGTTTCTTCTGATGTAAATCCAGATGGAACAAGGGAACAAGATATGAATTATTTACCTTTTGCACTCTTAATGGTCCTTTGCAGAACATGCTGCATGGCTGACACAGTCTTTTCACATGCTACCTGCATTAACATAACATATTCAGGTTTTAGTAAAATTCCAGCTGCCTAGTTAATATTATTATTTCAAAAACACTGCTATTAAGAGGCAAACATGACACAAACAGGATGAAAACCACGTAATGTAGAGTTTGGGGAAAAAAAATTTAGATTCTTACTTCTTCCAAAACGGGTATTAGAAATCACACAGCTATAAAGACTTTATGTGCTTAAAGGAAAAGAAACAGAATAACATATCTGATAAATTGATTTCAGTGCTTATGATGAAGTGAGGTTAAAAAATATAATTACATACACACATGCAGTCTCTCTCTTGAGAAGAGCATCTTATTTGTCAAACAGAAATGCATCTTTAAATATTGTCATAGATTAAAAGTAATAAAGGAAAAATAAACAGGCTAAGCTTGCAGAGACATAAATAACTTCTCTCACAACCTTCAAATTGTTTGGATGCTTATGTGTCCATGCCAAAAGCATAGCAGCGAACAAGTCTCCTGTCCCAACAAAGACAGCATCCACTTTAGGAGACTCCACTCGAATTCTTTGTGTCATCTTGGTACCATCTGCTTTAGCTAGAATAAAAGATGACAGTTAAGTAACAGACCTGGCAATTAATACAATAGCATTGACTATGATTTAAAAGTGGTTACTAGATTTGAATTCCTTTGTTGTCTGCAATGTAAAGATGCTAAGGATTACTGTAAACTTTGTACCAGCTCTTCTAAGAGATGCTACCTTTAAAACTTTGCCAAGTTGGGATAGCTTTTACAACTTATATATTGTACATATTTCACTTAAGAGGGAGCAGGTAGCTAGCACCTTTATTTTCATGTAGGATTGAGAGCCACCTATTTTCTTTTAGACAGCAGCAGTAGCAGCTTGCTCAGGAAACCACATATTTATGGAGAGGGCTGAATCCTAGATGATGTATTCCAAACCATAATCCAGAGTATCTGCAGGTTGTATGGAGGCACAAGAGCAGCTGTAGACAACAGAAGAGAGTATCTGACCCATGTTACATATTGTAACCGCCACTGAAATCACCAGACTTATTCTAGACCTGTCATATACTGAGTGCTAAGACCCACTGACTGATTCTTAGTATGATCTGTTTTACATATCAAGACTTACTCCATTCTCTCAGCAGTCTAGAATGTGATACATTTAAATCCCTTACATGAACAAGAAAAAGAGATCATATACCATCCCACTGAACTATGCTCTTCGTGGGTAAACACATCAAATCCATACACACAGTGCATCTTCATGACAGTACAGAAGGGGATATAAAAAAGAAGGACATTTAACAACCTATCAAGAAGGAACAATCCACTAACAAGGCAGTTTAATTTTCATAGAAGCATTCAGAACATTCAAAATTCCTGTTTAATATCACTGCTACTTGTTAGGGCCATTACTAGGGGCTTTAACAGCCCTGATCAACTTTACCTAGGACATCCTCCAACTAAGTACCCTCTGCCCACTTGCCCAGCAGCTGCACAAAAGCTCTGGCCCAGGCACAAGCATCCTTGTCTGGGCTATGTTGTAGGTAAACCTGTGTAGAGCCCTCCTGTCCTGACTTACTGATTTTCCAGTTAATCTCGGACCTGGTTTGTCTCCCTTTGCTCTGATGATCACTGGACTGTTAATGGGACCTGTTTGCCATCACCATCCTAGTTCTGCTCATCTTATTCAGACACTGTGGGCTTGCATCCTGTTGGTGAGGGCAGTGCTCTGCCTGTGCTATGATCATGCTCAGCTCCCAGCTTGTCTTCCCACAGTGAGCCAAAGGAATTACTGCTCTCTAATATTACTGTGTTCGCTTAGTTGTTCACTGTAAGTGAACTCCACGCACTACAGATGCATCTGCTAAAACTACTTCTTAGAAGGTAACTGAAAGCACAGAATAGGTTAAAACCCCCCACAGTTTAATGAAGGAGTTTGTGACTTACTTTTTCTGTGGCTTCCCAGAGCAATTAGGTAGTCATTTCCTAGAGATGCTTGTAGATCTGAGCTTGTGATCACCACAGTCTCTGGTCCCATGGCATGGAGCATATCCATTACCTTTCCATGTGCAAAAAGGCAGAAATCAGTTTTTAATCACCACTACAATGTGTGTTGATTAAATTTTGCATCATTCATAGTACTAAGGATTTTTAACAAGCACCTTATTTTGGCATCTTTTGTAAAGAGAAAAAAGAGTTTCTAGTCAAAAGAATTCACTGAATTAGGGGAAATTATTTGAAGTAGTAGAATGAAAACATATGTATTTAAATAAACACACCTGTTAAAATATACAAGCATCTCTGTATTATCTTTGGATGCTGCTCTGAAAAGAATACTCTTCTTCAGATGTGATCAGATTTTGTCTAGATCACATTTTCAGACCATATTATCAAAAGAATAAGAGAACAAATATACAGATACATGCAAGTGTTTCAAGATGGCAGCTCAGGTGCTAGAAAAGTCACAACTCCAAGTCATGAAGTTCTACTTAGCTACTACAAAGGTTAGCAAAACTGAAGAGTTAAAAAGCTAAATCAGAGGCACAAGTGTGTGTCTGTCACAATCTTTTCTCATTCCGTTCCAAACGCCAAATTACACCTGTAAATTCTGTACCTTTGCAGGTGTATTTCCACTCTGTGTGTGCCTCACTAAAATTCATTAATACTCTACTTCTGACATCATGATCAATTGCCACAGAAGTGATTTCGATTTCACAGAAGAATTACTTCAATAATGATTTTAGCATAAAACACAGATAAAATATTAATTCTCCCAGAAGAGTTTAACTAAAAATCCTCTCAGGCTAGCTATGACTCAGGGGCAGCTGAATGATAAGGATTTATTTCTGCTATTTTTTTAAGTCTCTATTGCTTTTCATTCTTGCCTAAGCCTCCAAGTTTCTTCAGCTGTCAGACTTCTTTGCACAGACATCAGCTGGGTTTTAAAAGAATAGGAAATCCACCAGCATATGCCAACATAATCAACCTGTGTGTATGTGAGGTAACAATAAACTCTACTGTATTTCCTAGTCATAACTCACCAAGAACCTAATCACCACTATTTCCAGCTGTAGGACTTAGTCGCTTCTACATTAATAATTCATCATATTTAATTTCATGTTAGAAGACTATACTGTTCCCACTGTTTTGCTAAAGAAATGAACAAAAATATGTCACCATGGGAATAGGTGCAGAATTCCTATCACCTCCAAAGGGGATAAATTCCAGCACGGATTATTACGATCTATATATAACGTGCAGCTGGGGAGACATTAGAATATATCCTGAAAGCAACTATTTTAAAAATGCTTCCATTCCTAAGTAAAATTCTTTCTCTTTAGAAGAGATATTTTAAAAAACTTGTTATAAGTAAGAGCTATCACATGAATCAGGCAGTCAGAAAATGAACTTGTAAAATTATCTAGCACACGCAACTTGTGTTTACAGCTGAAATATGCAAACTTATAACTAATGGCTGTACAGCTAATAGCATTGTTCTTCAGACTGCGGTTCTGCTGGTGAGGGCCAGAATCAAAAAACTAGGTATCCGTCAGCAGCTAGTGGTATGAAGCACAGTTTGATCAGCCTTGCCCAGCACAGTGTTGTAGTCTAAAACTGCAGGGGGGCGAGGGTGGATGGGTAGTTAAAAGAGTTGGAGCTGCTTCTGTCCCCAGATGGTAATCAATCCGTGTTGCATGATGTTGCGGAAGGAGAAAAACCAACAAACATTTGGGCCCAGAGACCCCAGCTACTCTCCAGGGTGCCACTGCAGCTGCTGTTTGTTTAAAGATTTTGTGTCCTTTGAAGTTCAAAACCAAACTGGAAAAAATAACGTCAGCCCATTATGAAACCACTTGATCAGTCAACAAAACAAAGAGTTCAGCCCTTTTCAAGACACCAGTAAAACCATCCTCCTGTTCTGTCCTCCACCAAGCCATGCAGCTTTTTATTTTCCTCAGTTGGCTTAAAAGGGTAAATCTTTACACCTCAATGCAGTATGTTTGCAGGCAATCGATCATCTCTGCATGGTGATGACAGCGGCCGTCACTGCTGTGGATTTGTCTGTCTTTCACCAGGAAGTACCTGAAGGCCACCTCTCCCAGTCTGGTTTCTTATCTATGCACCCTATTGCTTTGCAACCCAGGTCTCATACCCTTTTGAGTCAATTTAAGGAAGAGAAACACAGCACCAACAAGCACTGTCAGGAAAAGATTCAGAGTGTATTCAACAATCCTTGTGAGAGTTTGCTGGTAAACTCTCTTCCTTGCAAACTGGCAGAACGAGAAATGTCTGTCTTAACACTCAGCATTGCTGCTGCACGACTCACATGTGGACAGCAGAGGGAGCGACTCATGCAGGTTTCTAGCGCTCAGGGTCACCCTGGGTTTTCACTCCCACCACTGCATTTCCACAGCGTGTTCTGCTGCTAGCCTCCTTATACTGCAGGAAAACAAACTCACAGAGATCTACCCATTACCATTGTAATGCTTTTACTTGTGGTTCTTGCGGGAAGTTTCTCCAGGAGCCTCACACCAGAACTTAAAGTGGTTTGTGCCAGAAGTGCATAAGCCTTAATGATAAATGGAGAGAAAGGATGGAGGCCAAAGTGACTTCAAGGTTGAAGACAAATATCAAACTATAGCATTGCAGGCAGTTATCCAAAAGAGACCATACACATCCAACCCCTTGCCTACTTACCTCTAAAGCTTCTTTTTCTGTGTGAATCTTCCTGCCCGTGAGTAACCTGAGAATGAAACACAAATCTTAACAGAGCACAAGCTCTCCAGGCAATGACTGCTTTGTTTACTCTTTGAAAGGAGGAAAGCTTGGGCTGCACCATACAGACCTAAAGGGTTTGTAGCTACGAGGTCTGCTGTACCAGACCATTGTCTTTAAAAGAAACGTGCAGAGACACTCAGCACTTCTGAAGCCATCCTAACTCACACCAGTCCTAACCTGCCTCCTGTACTGACCCCTGGACCATAGAATTCCCTCACAAATGTCTTCTTTTCATCTCCCATGCAGCTGCTTCCTCCCCTTAGGGGGACAGCCTGTTATGTATCACAACAGACTATCCCCTGACCAAAGAGTCACAGCTATGTAGACAGTACAGGCAGTACATTTAAATTCTTAACTCCTACAACATGTTCCCACAGTGGTAATTTTGAATCTAATTTTAGGGGTTTGAGCCAAACAGTTTTGATATTCTGACATATAGTAAAGTGTTTCCTTGAACAGCTAAAAAACCAAAACCCAATACATACATACATATGGCAATATATCAAGACAAATAAACTATACTGAGACAAAATAAAAGAATAAAATCAGTCTCTCCTGCTTTTACCCCAAGTTTGTTTGTCAGTAAAAGGAAATAAGTACTTACTCGGCTTCAAACTGGTTAGGAGTAATTATATCAGCAACAGGTACAACTTTGTCCCTGTAGACTGGGAGAAGATCCTTGGGCACATACTAGGGGAGAAGGAACATTATCAAAGGTTGTCAGCAGCATCTCAGATATTGGACTGCAACTCTCCTTTCCTCAACTACCATTTATGCTGTCATACAGCCCATCAGCAAAGGGAGATTGGTTGTCTAAGCAGATGACAAACTAAGATGTAACAGGAGTCCACAAAGCCTGTATGTTCTTCAGACTCAAAGCCAAAAAGCATTTGCTGCTTCAGTACGCACTGGAGCTCAGCTAGGAAGGAGTTCAGGTTAGATTGCATACAGGGGTCACCTCACGGTCCTGAGTCCTGCTGCAACTCAGTTTAACAAAACCTTTAACAGAAATTCATTGTTAACTGGTAGCTGATATTCTCTGGCAGAACCCCCTTTTGTCCATGTTTTTCTCTGTTAGTCTCAGGAAATCCAGAGAGGGACTTTTTGCAAGGACATGTAATGAATGGACAAGGGGCAATGGCTTTAAACTGGAAGAGGGGAGATTTAGACATTAGGAAGAAATTCTTCGCTGTGAGGGTGGTGGGACACTGGCACAGGTTGCCCAGAGAAGCTGTGGCTGCTGGATCCTGGCAGTGTTCAAGGCTAGGTTGGATGGGGCTTTGAGCAACCTCGTCTAGTGGAAGGTTTCCCTGTCCATGGCAGGGGGTTTGGAACTGGATGATCTTTAAGGTTCCTTCCAAACCAAACCAGTCTGTGGTTCTGTGAGCCCCTGTGTTACTGTCTCCCATTCCAATTGTATATATATACAACCCCACCACAGTGTTGACCACTACGTAATACTTTATGAGCAGGTAAGCTGTGGAAAGGTACAGGAACAAAGAGCAACTCATAGTGCATGACTAAGGCAGAAGAAATTACTATTGCTGATCTCTTCCCACTCTGCATTTTTACTGAAACTATTTGTTAGTTTTAATCAAAAAGGAATACTTTGTCAGTATGCCGCCTGATATTGCCACACAGAACCCTTCTGTCACTGATTGTAGCCCCACGCCTTAGAGCTGTTGGATCTCACACGAAATAAGTCATCTTCATTTAATTGAAGTGGTATGTCAATTCACATGATCACTGATAATGCCAGCCAGGCTATCAGCCAAAACAGATCTCCTGACAGATGAGGGAACTCCAATGAGACAAAGAAGGGGAGCAGAGGGATATGTTCCTGGTGACATGGTCTGTATTCCACCTTGTTGCTCAACAGTTAGAAATAATCCCATGGCTATGCAGCCATCATTCTAATACTAAACTCATTCAAATACAGGAAATCAAAGGACAAACTTTCTTGATGCTGGAATCAAAATCCACAGTTAGGTAAAGTAGCTTAAGTTTGGTGTTTAAAATTAGTAAATTTTTATACATCTTTATATAGCAAATACTCATTATACAGAGATTCAAAACAGATAAGTACTCACCATAGAGCCTTCTCCACTCCATTTGTCACCCATCACTGGATCGCATACTGTAACAGAATAAATGTGGCTTCAGAAATGGGGTACAATTATAGAGACCTGGTGGGAGGGAAAAGTTCTAGATAATAGTAGCTATGTAACACCACTGAGCACCTTACAACTTACATACTTTCACAGCTCTTGCAGCACACTCAATCTGAAACCTATAACTGGTGACTGCCAATTCTGAAAGAGCAGGCCAAGCATCTTAAACAACTGTCAGAGGGTTATAGGCACCCTCTCCTTACCTGTTTCCATGTTATATCTGAAAGTGATGAGTATGAGAGGGTCTGACTGATGAGAGTAAAGGGGCTTTTGATATGCAATATGCAAAAAGCCCTCCCCTTCACTCCCCAAACCAAAACTCTGGAATAGTAATATGGTGGGGAAGAAATGAGGGAGAAGCTGATGGCTGGGATGAGAGTCCTATTTTTACTTTAGCATGAAAAGATACATGCCAAACTTACACACCAAAATGCTGTGTGTACGCATAAAATAAATGTGTATTACAATAAAACAAGAAGAAAAACCTATGCCAAAGTAGATAAACTCCTATCAACACACATTTGGCACAGGTTATGAATTATAAGTAGTATTAACAACATACTCTGAACGTCCTCTGTTTCAAAGTGAAGATGGAAACAGCCTAGCTTTGTATGTTAAAAAGGAACATTGTTCATTGGAATAAAAGTTAAAAAAGCTTTTAGCAAAATAAAAAAGAAATACAAATGGGAAAGTATCAAATCAAGGTTTGATCAATGTTTAATGAAGTTTCTATGAGTAAAAAGAGGGTAATTTATTTTACATTTTAAAAGTATTTTCATAGAATCATAGAATAGTTAGGGTTGGAAAGGACCTTAAGATCATCTAGTTCCAACCCCCCTGCCATGGGCAGGG